>QRFJ01001586.1:221252-392457 GCA_006176705.1 Cocos nucifera
CTTGGACAACCATATTTTGACTGTCGTCAACATGGGAATATCATTCCCAATAAGGAGGATGTCATCCACGTACAATACGAGGAAGACAACAGCGCTCCCACTGACCCTTTTTGAAAACACATGGTTCCTCTTCATTTTTGATGAAACCAAACTTTTTGATCACATCATTGAAACGAGTGTTCCAGCTCCGAGATGCTTGCTTAAGTCCATATATGGACCTTTGCAGCTTGCAAACCTTGTGATCAGTATCACTGGATGTGAAACCTAGCGGCTGTTCCATATAGATATCTTCCTCAAGATATCCATTTAAGAATGCCATTTTCACGTCCATTTGCCATATTTCATAATCGAAATAGGCTGCAATGGCAAGCAATGTGCGGATGGATTTTAGCATAGCCACTGGGGAAAAGGTATCCTGATAGTCAATGCCTTCGCGTTGACTATAACCTTTTGCCACTAGTCTAGCCTTGAATGTCTCCACATTCCCATCTGCACCAATCTTTCTCTTGAAGATCCATTTACACCCAATAGGTACTATACCTTCTGGTGGATCTACCAAGGTCCAGACTTGGTTTGAGTGCATCGAGTCAATTTCTGACTGCATTGCCTCTAGCCATTTCTCGGAGTCGATATCTGATATCGCCTCGTTGTAGGTTTTGGGATCATCACCATGAGCACCATTACCTACGAGGAACATTTTCTCTACTTCCTCTGAAATAATACCTAAGTATCTTTCAGGGGGATGGAAAACTCTTTCCGATCTACGAGGTGGAGGAGGTAGTGTTCTTATTGGCTCAACCTGATTTGGTTCCAATTGGTCCTTAGCTCGTTGTACTTGTGAGACTTTCTCATCAAGCTTAATCTGCTTTCCAATGCCGCTATCTTGAATAAACTATTTTTCAAGAAAGATGGCATGTCGACTCACAATCACATTGTGGTCTTCTGGAATGTAGAAATAGTATCCTAATGACTCTTTAGGATATCCTATGAATCGAGCTCTGAAGGACCTAAACTCTAACTTGTCCGCTTGTTGTCTTTTGACATGAGCCGGACAACCCCAAATTCTGAGATGACTCAGACTTGGTTTCTTACCATGCCATATCTCATACGGTGTGGTAGGAACGGTTTTAGAGGAAACCCTATTCAGTAGATAAATTGAAGTTAACAATGAGTGTCCCCAAAGAAAATCAGGGAGGTCTGTGAAGCTCATCATGGATCGGAACCATATCCAATAGAGTCCGATTTCTCCATTCTGAAATCCCGTTGAGTTGAGGTGTTCCTGGTGGAGTCCATTGAGAGACTATGCCATTTTTCTTGAGATAGTCTAGGAATTCTCGGCTAAGGTATTCACCTCCTCGATCTGATCGAAGAACCTTAATGGGTTTTTCAGTTTATTTTTCTACTTCATGTCTGAATTCTTTGAACTTTTCAAAAGCTTCAGACTTGTGTCTCATAAGATACACATACCCATACCTAGACAGATCATCGGTAAAGGTAATGAAGTAGACAAAATTGCCTCTAGCCGGCACATCAAATGGGCCGCACACATCAGTATGTACTAGGGCAAGGAGATCTGTGGCCCTTTCCCCATGTCCAACAAAAGGGAGTTTAGTCATTTTGCCTTGAAGACAAGATTCACAAGTTGGATATGACTCGGAAGTCAATGGACTCAATAGCCCATTTTTCTCCAATTTGTTGATCCTATCTTCTGCTATATGACCTAATCTCAGGTGCCATAGATATCTATCATTTGGACTATCCCTAGGTCGTTTGGCATTCACGTTTTGCTCGATAGTTAGAATAGGTACATCAATATGTAGCTGATAAAGATCATTAATAAGAAACCATTTGCAATTTTATTTCTTTCATAAAGAATGTTACAATGGTCCTTAAAGAAGGTAATCACATAGCCTTCTTGTGCTAAGCATGAAACAGAAATCAAATTCCTGCTAGCTGCAGGCACATAATAACAGTCTTTCAAAACTAAGTCTAAACCAGATGGTAATCGAAGAGGGTATGTTTCCACGGCTACTGCAGCAACTCTTGCTCCATTACCGATGCGTAGGATCATGTCTCCATCCCTCAGCCTCCTGCTATCCTCAAGAAGTGCACAGAGCACTAGAACCAGAGTCAAGCACCCAACTGGATGCAGAAGAAACCGTAAGGTTAGACTCAATAACGAGCATACCTCCAGAAGGACCTTCCTTCTTGTTCTTCAGGGTGGCCAGGTAAGTAGGGCAGTTCCGCTTCCAATGGCCGTCGCTGTTGCAATGGAAACACTTTCCTTTGACATCGGCCTTTCATCTTCGGCTCTGCCTTCTTCTTCTTTGATCCTTCCACCTTTTGCTTTTTCACAGACTTCTTTTTCTTTTCATAAGACTTTCTTTTGGAAGAAGTCCATTCCATAGCAAGAACTGAGCCTTTAGAACCTTTCATAGAAAGCTCAGCGGTAACCAGCATATTCATTAATTCGGCCAAGGAAATTTTGAAGTTTATGCATGTGGTAATTCATGATGAATTGCCCATATGCATCAGTCAAGGATTGCAGAATAATATCGTTCTGCAGATCCAAGTCTAACTTCACACCGAGCTTCTCAAGCTCTTCCATGTCCTAGATCATCATCAGACAGTGATCTTGGACTGACTGCCCATCACGCATCTTAACCTTAAAAAGTCATTTCGTGACTTGATATTTGGCTGCGCGACTCTGTTCACCAAACATCTCCTGCAGGTGAGCCAACATTTGGCGAGCAGTCCCGATATCTTCATGTTGGCGCTGGAGCTCATCAGACATCGAGTCCAACATGTAATATCTGACCTTATTATCTTCGTTTATCTATTTTTTTAGAGACATTCTCTGTTCAGTGGATGGACAGATTGGTAAGGTGGGAGGGTCCTGCTCTAATACATGGGTTAACTTCTGGAAACCCAAAATAATTTTGTAGTTCCTGAGCCAATCTTTATAATTGGGTCCAGTCAGTCTATGTGTGTCCAGGATACGTGCCAATGGGTTGGACGCAGACATTTTTCTATAGAGAGTCAAAGATTCTAGTTAGATACTGTAATTATGACTTGACCAATTTATTTAAAAATTTTATTTTTAAACAAATTAGCTCCCACTATTTTCTCGGATCCCTACACTCCCTCTGTAGAGATGCAAAAATCTCCATGATTAATGATTTCTAGTGGGTGGTGCGGTCTCACCAACTGACTCATCACCTCACCTAACAGTTATTGGTGATGGGTTAGCCAATGAGTGAACAACTCTTGTTCAATGATTCTCTAATCATGGTGCACCCAAACTTGGTCTCTAATTCATGAATCTCACCGTATCCAAAATATTGATCCACTCCTTAGTTAAGTCAGACCCACCATTTGCATAGACTGGATTCCTAATTGAGTCTCTCACCGTATCCAAGAATATTGAGCCCAACTCATCCTCCAGCCCATAGCATCCAATGCCTAATAGACATGGTTGCATCTTCTCGGTGCAACTGAGCCACTGTATCCAGCCGAGAACAATCAACCCCGGAAGGGCCCGCACATCTACAATGGTGGAAGACCTCAGACTTAATCTTTTCTTAGGGAGAATTGATTCAGGTCTCATTAAACTAGACTTATCATAGTCATAACAATTATGACTAACCTAGTGGCATGGGTTAGCTCGGATTATTGACCACCTCAGATCAGAACTGTGTCAACAGATATGGCCAGGTAAGTGAGATCGGTGGAAGGAATATGCCATTAACTCGTACAAGAATGCATTCAGGTCGAGTAGCTTCCAATTAAAAATCAGTCGGTCGTATGTGCCAAACTTACCTTAGACACCAAATTGTTGAGCCAGAACCAATTGGGTTAGCCTACAATCCAGACTCTAACCTCTGAGCCTAATTAGGTCTTGCTTGATCGTGACTCGATCTTGACCCAGACTTAATCCTATTAGGCTGGTCAATTTAAGCATTGTTGATCCCATCTAACCAACTCTTGATTCGGTTTGATCAACCGCTTAGACCTAATTGAGCTACCCAAGCCCGAACCCAGTATTATGAATATGTCTTAGATCTAAAATTCTCAATTTTAGACCTAATTAATATTTCATAATCTTAATTCTTAATTAAGTAGGGTTCATAAACAAAATATGCACAATAAATCCTAGGGTTTCAGGATCTAGGGTTTTGCAGAAAGTAAGTTTTGGATTTCTGATTAAGGACGAACGCGCAGCACCCCTACACATCATAAGAACACCCCATCGGAATGGGAAGGAGAGGGCCTTTAAATCCTTCTTCATTCTTATGATCGGACGGCCAAGAGGAACGCCTTAATCAGGAACATGTAATACTACAAAACAGTTTTAGATCTATATCATATATCTCATATACAAATTAGATCTAATCATGGCATATTTTGCATACATCTCATGTATCAAATCATGCATATTTTTAGATCTAAATTATCTCATAATAATCTAAAAAATTAGATTTAAATTGATCTAATCAAAATAAATTCTAATCTAGACAACTATGTAGAACTATTCTACAACTAGTCTAGACATGCATCAATCATATCTCATATGATGTTTAAAATTAAATAATTTTTATTTGCTATTTTTTAGATGTTATTATAAAAATTATAATATCAAAAAATAGTAAATAAATAGATCTAAAATATGATTTAATCAAATTAAATTAAAACATGCAAGACTATTCTATAGAACTATTCTATTTTAGAACTAGTCATGCATATTTTCTAATCTTAGATCCAAATCATTTAATTTTAATTTTTTTAATTTTAGATCTGATCACATCTCATGTGACATCTAAAATCATTTATTTTTTAATTAAAATAAATTTAAAATTAGATCTAAACACTTTAGAACCTTGGCTCTGATACCAGTTGAAGGAAAATCCTGATTTTTTGGACCAGGTTCGTTCAGATCTGATCAGATCAAGAGATATATTTCAAAAAAAATTTTTCTTTGATCCAAATCAGATTTGAAATATTTCAAATCTAATTTTTATTATTTAATAATTAAAATAAAATTTAGATAAATTAAATCAAATTTAATTTACCTTGATGTAGGGTAATCCTATTATCCGTTGATGATCCTATAAGCAGTGGAAGGTTCTGGATCTAGCCACGCAAGTGTCTGGCTGATAGAAATGCGATGTTGTCATTAAGACACCATGTTTATCAGTTTAATCCGACTTCTTAAAATTATTAAAAATGTGTAGATAGCAGTGAGTCGGGTCGAATCCACAGGGAAGGTAGTGTTTTTAGATTTGAAATCTTTGATTTTTAAAAGAAAAAGAAAAAAGAAGAGTTTTGAGATCAAAAGTGAAGTCAAAAAATAAAAAGCAAAAATTAAAAGATGCAGGAATTTAAACTTGGTACTAAGATCTACTAATTAGATCTTAGCATCTACTTGCAATAAAAAAATAATAATTAAAGTGTAGAAATTAAATTATAATAAAAATTAAAAGCAAGAAATTAAAATGCAAAAATAAAATTTTTATTAATTAAAATTTTAGAATTTAAATACATAGAATTTAAAAAGAATAAAATAGCCTGATCTCTGATCTTGGATCGGCATTGGCAGAAAGATGGTGTAGAAGCTCGGCTCTTCTTCTCGGCACCCGTTGCTTCGAAGCAGCCTTTAACCCATAGCCTGGCTTCGCCCTGTACCAAAGCTTCACCTTGATCGGAGATGTTGATTTTTGATGGCCTGGGGTCCTTTTTATAGAGCTAGGAGGGCTGGATATTTTTTCTAAAGGCAATGTGGGACTAATGGCCTTTGTAATCATCAAAATACAAAAGAATTCAAGTAAAATTTGAATCAAAATAGCTCTGATACATCTCTGATAAATCTGATAAAATCCAGCCATTCAATAGAAATCCAACGGTCCAAAAATCATCAAAATCGGATGCAGATCAACTCAGATCGGGTCGGATTAAATTCTGGCCGTTGGATCGCGCTTGATGGAGGAAATCTGGCCGCAAATCATGCGCCTGAGAGTTTGATCGCCGTCGGGAGCTTTCTGGACCGTCGGATCATCGCCTGGATCGAGCGCTGCCATCCGATGGTGATCCGCGTGATGTCTGTAGCTGAATAAAATTCGGAAAGCAACCACAGCCGTCCGATCCTGACCGCAAACAACCACATCCGTCCGATCGCGCAATCACTGTTCCCATGGACCGCGTAGACCGGCCGCACCGCACACCGCAACCAATCAGCGCTTCTGTTGCCGAGCGAAAAGACTAAATTACCCTTGTGAGCCGCGATAAATTTCTGTAGACCCTTTAGGGGTCTAGGTCCACCACGTGGCAAGCTCTGATTCGCCGGAATTTTGCTGAGCTGGCGGTCCACGCCTGGATCGTGGACCGGCTGATGGCTTCAACGGCTGAGTCGGCTTTGATGGCTTGGCTTGGCTTGGTGGCTCGGCTTGCGGAGCCGGCTGAGCCATTTTCTTTTTTTATTTAATTTTTATTTATTTTATATTTTTAAAAATTCATATCTTTTCCATTTTAGCTCCGTTTTACTTGAAATTTATTTCATTGTGATCAAAAAAATGAGCTCTTTCTATTGATAATAAAATTTTATTTTTTAATTTTTATTATTTTTTATTATTTTTTAATTAATTTTTTAATTAATAAAAATATGAATTTTTTAAAAATTATATATAAATTGATTAATAATTCTTAAAAATTAATATAAATTAATTAATAAATTAATACTTTTATTGGTGAATTTATGATGCTTATCACACCCCCCAACTTAAGCTTTGCTCGTCCTCGAGTAAAGAAAGAATTTAGTTTTAAATACCTTTTAACTTTAGAGTTTCGAATTTTACCTAAGCAATTTTCAAAATGGCCATTGATATTCAGTAGAGCTTAAATGAGACATATCATTGGGGTATTAATACTTATCAATAGAAAAATTAAGTAAAGAACATTAAATTTTTTAGAACTTTTTCTAAATTATTCCACTTTTATCTCTGATTTGTCTAAACTTTCATATAGGCAGGTGTATTGCTACTTCCATCCTTCATTTATTAATTTTTATTTTTACATTGCCCACTTTTTGATGCGAATATCATTGCTTACTTAGGCAACGGGACCCGGTTACTCGGTGGGAAAACCAATGTTTCTTTTTTTTTTTTTTTTTTTTTTTTTTAACGTTGTACCACTATTGAGTGTCTTAACTCCTTAAGCTTTCTATTTGATCCATGTAGCGAGTCTTGGGCCAATGACTCCCAAACCAGTTGGCTTTAGGGCACTAGGTATAGAATACCCCTCGGGCTTACTAGCTCGAATCAAATAGGCTACGAGTTAAGACTAGCTTTACAACGAGCTTCTTTGCCCTTCCCACCTTTTGATGCGAAACTCAATGCTTGCTTAGGCAAAGAGGCCCGGTTACTCAGTGAGAAGTACTTGGAAACTATTTTATTAAAATAAATTTTTATATGAAGAAACGTATAGTTACCCTACACAAGCCTATAAAAAGTAGACTTTTCTTTGATGCTAGTAGAAATAATTAGAAATGCTCCAAGAAAAAATTTTTTTATGTTCTGGACTTAACTCTTTATTGAATTTTCTTAATACTTGATTCCTCAATATCTCACAGATTCTCTGATCTGTGTATCAATTTTCTTTTAAAAATGCTTAGTTTTAATTCGATTCTTAAGCATAATCAAGTATCTAAATACTAAATACTAACTTTTTTGAGGACTTAAAATTTTAAAAAAAATTTTTATTTTTCTCTCCCCCAACTTAATCGACATTGTCCTCAATGGAGAAGAAAAAATAAAGGGTGTAATAAAGAACATGGAAAGAATACACCTAACTCAGTATATTTTTGGTCCAGCACATGCCTTTGAAAATTTGAGCTCTCCCTCCAACTTATTCAAATTATCCTAAAAAAAAATAAACTAAAAAGATAAATTAGATAAAAACTAAATATTGGGTTGCCTCCCAACAAGCGCTAAGTTTACCGTCTTCAGCCAGACACAATGTAGCTCACTATCCTGTGTCGAATATTGGATTGACAAATTCCAATGGTTTTGGATTGCCAATCTCAGAAAGTTGATTTATAATCCCATTATTGATATATTCTTTATTAATTTTAGGGATATAATTTATGATTCCATTCTCAGACCCATGTTTATTAAGAATTTACTCCTATTTGTTCTTCTAAAATGCTCATGAATGGAGTTTTTTTTAGGAGTTAAGTTTGATTCAATGGGTGCTGGAATGGTGACTAAAGGCGGTTTTAATTCTGGAGGTAAATTAATGTGATCCTTGCTTAAACAACTCCATTGACATTTCATTACATGCCTTTTGATTTTTATAAGAAGAACCAGCTTCTAGGGTTGAAGGGAATAGGACATTAGGTTTATAAGTCTCGGGTAAATCATCTATTCTCTTTTTTTCCCTTATTTCTATCTCATTTAAACTGGAACTAGCATCAGTACTAATTCCTGGCTTGGGTTCTTCTATGTGGTTAGTCTCAGTACTAACCAGTTCCTCTAAATTTTTATTTTGGCTAGCATCAGTACTAGCCTCTCTCACCTGGTCTTGGTATGGGTCCATAAGAATCCTATAGCTTTTAAGTTCAGGAATTACTTTGGTATTCTCAAATTGGAGATTCTTAGATGAAACATTAGATTGATAATTTAATCCAGGTGGTTGGTGGTCATTAGGTGGGTTGTTTGAAATTGGTAGGTTCGGTAGTTGATCTAGTTCTCTCCTCATGTTAGACTCAACTAATTATCCTATTTGAGCTTCTAGTCTGGCGATAGATTGCTGTTGAGTTAGAATTAATTGTTGAAGTTGGTTAAATCTATCATCAGCTAGATTGGTCTGTTGAGGAGGTGGGTATGAAGGCTGATTATAATATGATGGCTGGTTAAACTGACTAGGCTGACCATTATTATAGGCATAATTTTGATATTGGGGCCTATTTTGATGCTCAAGTGAAATTTGGGTCTGAGCCTGAGTCTGTTGGGATGTCCAAGAAAAATTAAAGTTACTCCAATCTGAATTATATGAATTTGAAAATGGGATCATTAATCAATTTGGAGTATCCTTGAGTAGCTTGAACTTGTTCTTGGATAAAATATGGAAACTGTGCAGTCATAGGACATTCACTTACATGATGGGTTGGACTAGCACAGATTGAATAATTCTCCTGATAATTAGAAGATGATGTGAATTGTGCAGGAGATTGTTGACCTAGGGTTAGGAGTTGATCTATTTTCTGAGCAAGAAGGTCAACTTTATCTAATTTTTGGACTATTAGATTCATATTAGCCATTTGATTATTATGTTTAATGTGAATCAACCATTCAATTAAGTTCAACTAAATCAGAAAAAGCGATTTCCTACCATGCATGTATTAGTGTAACCCTAATGTGTGGTTCAAAAAAAAATTTTAGAATATTTTTTTTTATTATTATTTTATTATATTAAAAATTATTTTTTTTAATTATTTTTATTTATTAATTTTAATTTAATTTAATTTAATTTAATTATTAATTTTTAGTTAGTTTAATTTTTATTTTATTTTATTTTTATTTTATTTTTAGAGGAGTAAGAAGAAGAAAGAAAGAAGAGTTCTAAAGAAGAGGTCCTAAGGAGTCCTAGAACTAAGAAGAGAGAGAAGAATTAAGTTTAATTAGGTTTGATGTTGGTTAGCAATCAAGTTGGTCAATCAATCCTGACTAAGGGTTATCCTAGATCTAGACAGCTCCTAACTGCCAAGATCACCTTCAAGCCCTCCAAGTGTAGGATTAGCCAATCAACTAGCCAGGTAAGTGTAAGGTCGGTGGGAGTCCCCCCATTGCTTGCCTTAGACACCAATTGTGCTTGGCCAGGTAAGCGAACGGAACCAATTAGAAACCACCTTCCTTCGGGCCCAAGTCGTCCCTGAACCACTTTCCTAGACACCAGTCAAATTGACTTATCCTAACCAGGTTCAACTCTTAGGATTCCTTATCCTATTGAGCTCGAGTTCCTAGGGTTGATGTCTAATTGATTTTAAAATTAAAGGCTTAGGTCAATGCAGGATGCTGGTTGGTTGTTTGTGGGCTAAGGAAGGGTGATCAAATCCCCACCTTATCTTGTTTAATTGGGTTGTGCCCTTAATTTGATTTAATATGAATATGCACGAAGAAAAAAAATTCAATCAAAGGATTTTATGCAATTTAAACTAGATGCATGCAACTAATTGAATTCTGAAAGGCTTACCTTGCTTCCAGCAATCACCAAAAAAAAATAAAAATAAAAATAAAAATAAAACTAATATGATGCATGCTCTAAACAGTTAGGGTTTCTAATCTTATCATGAGGCTTTTAATTAGGTTTAAATGAATATTTTTTAAATTAATTTAAAAATAAAATAAATAAATAAATAAATAAAAAGAAAAGAGGACTAGGGTTAGGATTGATCTCACCAAAATTTGATGCTTTCTTCGTTTTCTCTTTTTTTTTCTACAAAATAAATAAAAAAAATTAGTAAGCAATATTAAAAAAATATAATTAATTTACAAAAAAAAATCAAAGAAATCAAAGAAAAAAAAATAGCATCTATTCCTTCCCCGGCAACGGCGCCAAAAACTTGATAGGAATGCGATGTTGTCGTTAAGACACCGTGTTTATCAGTTTAATCCGACTTCTTAAAATCATTGAAAATGCGTAGATAGCAGTGAGTCGGGTCGAATCCACAGGGAAGGTAGTGTTTTTAGATTTGAAATCTTTGATTTTATAAAAGAAAAAGATAAAAAAGAAGAGTTTTGAGATCAAAAGTGAAGTCGGAAAAATAAAAAGCAAAAATTAAAAGATGCAGGAATTTAAACTTGGTACTAAGATCTACTAGTTAGATCTTAGCATCTACTTGCAATAAAAAAATAATAATTAAAGTGTAGAAATTAAATTATAATAAAAATAAAAAGTAAGAAATTAAAATACAAAAATAAAATTTTTATTAATTAAAATTTTAGAATTTAAATACATAAAATTTAAAAAGAAATAAAATAAAATAGCCTGATCTCTGATCTTGGATCGGCATTGGCAGAAAGATGGTGTAGAAGCTCGGCTCTTCTTCTCGGCACCCGTTGCTTCGAAGCAGCCTTTAACCCATAGCCTGGCTTCGCCCTGTACCAAAGCTTCACCTTGATCGGAGATGTTGATTTTTGATGGCCTGGGGTCCTTTTTATAGAGCTAGGAGGGCTGGATATTTTTTCTAAAGGCAATGTGGGACTAATGGCCTTTGCAATCATCAAAATACAAAAGAATTTGAGTAAAATTTGAACCAAAATAGCTCTGATACATCTCTGATAAATCTGATAAAATCCAGTCGTTCAATAGAAATCCAACGGTCCAAAAATCATCAAAATCGGATGCAGATCAACTCAGATCGGGTCGGATTAAATTTTGGTCATTGGATCGCACTTCATGGAGGAAATCTGGCCGCAAATCATGCGTCGGAGAGTTTGATCACCATCGGGAGCTTTCTGGACCGTTGGATCATCGCCTGGATCGAGCGCTATCATCCGATGGTGATCCGCGTGATGTCTGTAGCTGAATAAAATCCGGAAGCAACCACAGCCGTCCGATCCTGACCGCAAACAACCACATCCATCCGATCGCGCAATCACTGTTCCCATGGACCACGTAGACCGGCCGCACTGCACACCGCAACCAATCAGCGCCACTGTTGTCGGGCGAAAAGACTAAATTACCCTTGTGAGCTGCAATAAATTTCTGTAGACCCTTTAGGGGTCTAGGTCCACCACGTGGCAAGCTCTGATTCGTCGAATTTTGCTGAGCTGGCGGTCCACGCCTGGATCGTGGACCGGCTGATGGCTTCAATGGCTGAGTCAGCTTTGATGGCTTGGCTTGGCTTGGTGGCTCGGCTTGCAGAGCCGACTGAGCCATTTTCTTTTTTTATTTAATTTTTATTTATTTTATATTTTTAAAAATTCATATCTTTTCCATTTTAGCTCTATTTTACTTAAAATTTATTTCATTGTGATCAAAAAAATGAGCTCTTTCTATTGATAATAAAATTTTATTTTTTTATTTTTATTATTTTTTATTATTTTTTAATTAATTTTTTAATTAATAAAAATATGAATTTTTCAAAAATTATATATAAATTGATTGATAATTCTTAAAAATTAGTATAAATTAATTAATAAATTAATACTTTTATTGGTGAATTTATGATGCTTATCACTGGCCTCCACCAATATCCACTCAAGCTGGATCTAGAGATCCTCTTCTTCTCTATCACATCTCCAAAATTCAGATCCAAATCTGATTTGGAGGATCTTCAAAATACCTTTCGAAGATCAGCAGTTGTCCTTTGCAATAGTGCAGCCTTCTAGCTTTTTATCGCCTTTCTCTCGTCTGGATTGCACCAACTAAGATCCCAAACTACTTTGGGCATGGAGAGGAGAGGGAGAAGAAGAACTTGGCATGGAGGAGGAAGAGAGAGGCAGCTTTGGGGCATAGAGAATTCTATTCCACTTTGGGTTGGGCGTAGGGTCTTATTTATAGACTATGCGTGATCTGACTCCTCTTCTTCCCAACCAATCACAATCTTTTATGAAATCAGATCTAAATCTGATTGGTGAAAATAGAGTCTCTTGGATTTCTCCTTAGATGGTGTCTAAGACCAGTCAAAGTTGGTTCTAAGGAGGAGTCTAATTGGAATCCAAAAAGGAGATGGAGTCTCTGTCCAACAGGGACTCCTAGGCACCTCCAGCTTGGGCACACGCCAAGGGTGGCATGCGCCCTCCTCCTTGCCAGGTTCTGGTAGGGGGACAAGCCCCCACCAGCTCTCCAATAGGTGCATGTGACACATGGACAGAAGTCAAAGTGTCAATGGTCAATATTTGACCAGTCAAAGGTCAACTTTTGACCAAAGTCAAAGGACGAGAAATGGCAGGTGACCAAAAATGGTAGGTATTGTCTTACAAAATAAGACAATCCTTTTCTGACCTGGACAGGCTCCAGTCAGACCAAGTGAAGGCCTCTGATCGAGCACAAACTCCTTTGGCTCAGTCAGGACAACTATTTATGATAGTAAAAGAAGAACGTTAGGTTCAATCGAGTGCTAGCACGATTTTCTTGAACCTAATTGAATCTCATTCAGATCAATTGAACTGGATCAGTTCAATTGATGATCACCAGATTCAAACCCTTATTTGTGTGATCCAGTTAGGTTCAGTTCTGTATGGTAATGGGATATGTCATGATCTCTATCATCGACATCATCGAAACTCCTTTCGATGGATCAGAACTCTTCTGATTCGAACAGCTAGAATGATCGATCATCTAAATCATTCTAATTGCTCCCAAAATCCACCAGTGACACCTAGCAGTATATGGTGGCAACCCATCAGAGCTGAATGCGAACCTCTTGGTGCAGCTACCTGTGTGATTAAGTTCTTCTATCTTGAGCCCCGATCAGATTAGGGTTAAGGTGAACTCGTCAAACCCTAGTTTCTATCATATGATGTAATCATTCGATTCAAGTCCGATGTGAAAATCTAAATAGAAACTCTTTCTATTATTTCACTCTACCATGGCCATGGGCTTCTGGACTTGATTCTCATGATCATCATAGGGCTGCTCCTCTACCACCGAGGTAGATAGATTCCATCTTGATGCAATCCAGTTCCTACAATGAACATGCTATAGCCAACATACACCTCAGGATTTCGTATGGCTAGGAGATCGAGTTATGGTGTAGTCAAACTATAACACCCTCAAGGTGAACTGCCGATGCACCTCAGGTCAAAGAACCAGACACACCACTGCAGCATCGAGTCAGTCATTGACGAGAAGGTAGACTTCCTAATGACTACTCGAGGTGGTCACGCTCAGTGCCCTCATTCTCTAACGAGTACCTGTACTCTCACTCCGGTGTCTCCACACCATAGACTCAAGACTCATCTACTAAAGAGAAGTGATTGTACACCAACCTTTCGAATCAATCACCATCCTCGTGATGATCCTATGGTCGGGAGCATTTTATGAGTTAATAATGATTATTCATATCTTAAATTTATAATTTTTGAAAATATGAATTATCATTATTATTAACTCAAAGGATGTATTACAGACACTAAATACACCTATGTGATAGAAAATAACCCATTTTATTGATTATAGTCAAAATTATAATTTTGCCCCTAGAAGTGTATTACAAGTGTCAGCCAATTCTAGCTTCTAGGACACATATATCTAATAGGTGAGCCTCTCCACAGCATCAGTATCCATCTCTGCAATAAAAAAAGAAACTATAGTCAGCCAAGGTATATATAAAACTTTATGAGAGTTCATATGTATATTTATATACGTGTGTATAAACGCATTTAATATCGGCGGGGTTAAGAGAACTCAGACCAAGATTGAATAACATCTGCTCCTTTAGAAGGTCAGGATGGAGAGGAGCTCAGTATGCCTTAAGCTTGTTAGAAGACTAGAGGTTGGCTCCATCTAAACTAGGAGCTCAGTGAACTGACTCCTTCCGATTATAAATGGAAGAAGGGGCACCTTTCAGTAATCCCTTCTTACCGAACTGGTGGGAGAAGTACCACCAGTCCTTTGCGAAAGGATGGAGTTTGAAGATGTAAAAATTCTGAAAGAGTGAAATTGTTGGTCGGACTTTAGCCAGATGACAAAGAGAAAGAAAGCCAATTACAAACCAAAAGGAGTTCAATACAACGAAAGCAAAAGAAATATTCAAAAAGCAAAAAAGCACGACAACAAAAGGAAAAAGTGAAAGTCGAAGTCCGATGCGTAAGACTTCTAGGTACAGACAAAATCGACAGACTGGAGGCAAACTAGTACGGTCGCATGACCCGAGGAGTTCAAGATCGTACTCTGATGGGATGCCATACTATATCCTATTCAGAGAGAGATCGTTTGGAGTAAGAATCGAAGAAATGGTATCCGGAATGAAAGACTGATGGGACATACTCCTAGGATTAACCTCGGCTAGAGGAGCAGGGTCTAAGAAGGTCAGTCCAAATGAGCTCCACAAATCGACAGATTGGAAGGTTTCAAAAGACATACTGATTAAAATAAACATCAAAAAAATCTCCAAAAATTAAGAAAAATGAAATACAGAGACTCCTTAGAGAAAACTGAAAGAGCATGAAATCTAAGAAACATGAATGCTCAAAGAGAAGGGTAGGAAAGCTGACCTAAGCCGATTGAGAAAGGTGAGAAGACGGTGAGCATGACAAAAATCAAGCAAAAGGGTGCCTGGGAGCAGAGAGGATGCAAGAAGGAATCGGGACTCTCAAGCAGAAGGAAGGCGATGACTTGAGAAGGAAGAAGACTCGAGCAGAATGGATTTTGGAGGAGAATGCCTTTAATAGCCAAGTGAAATCCAAAACAGTTATGATTACAGATCTCATTCGGCCAATCTATGTGCACCGCATGTTCCACTCATCATGGCAGAGAAGTAGGGATAGGCAGATCCTTAATTGCAGCATACCTTAGGTAGAGTTTTGGAGAGGCTTAAAAAAATATCTTTTCAGGTCATCTTGTGTTTATGAAGTTTCGGCGCCAGTGCGGTAGACGTGAAGACATCTCATTTTGGCGAGCGCGAGAGGCTAAAAAGAACTTCAACGATCACATCTGTACTTTCTTTCTTCAAATTTTGAACTTGAGAATAGGAAAACTATTATTGGGGATAAACCCGCACCTACCAAAGTTTGACTAAATGTCTGGTTTTAGGATGATCTCGACCACCCTCCTATCATTGGATCCCCTTTGGATGAACTTGAACAATGAGAGTGCCCCTTGAGCAGTCTAGTCCGGCCAGCTTGAAAGCTGGTCGAACTCCTTCCAGACTTCTCCTCCAGCTGGACCTCTCCGCTAGTCAAACTCCATCTAGACTTCTCCTCCAACTAGACCTCTCCAATAGTCAAACTTCTCTCAGACTTCTCCTTTAGCTGGATTTCTCCTTCCAGTTGCTTGAGGGACTCCGCACAGTCGAGCTTCTCTTAGATACTCCCAGCAGGATTCCGTCCGAATCCCTTTCGGTAGCCCAAAAGGATCTCGATGCATGCCCTCGATATAGCAAGAAATAGCCTATGCACAGTCAACCTCGATAACCTCCGAGCTCATCTAGAATAACAATAACTAGGAGCTCTTCATCACCTGCAGCTATCCTATCCAAACTTCAGCTGTTAGGTCTCAACAGGCAAGCATGTCGTGACAACAGACACTACCCTCCATAACAAACTTCATGTGGCTCCGAATGGCCCACGACCAGGCTGTTGCGGCTGTCACTATCAATTTGTTACAAGCTCCGCCTATTTAAGAGATCCTCCAGATATGCCTTCTTCTTTTCGATACTCTACCACTTTTTTTTCTGAGCACTCCATTTCTATTGGCCAAAAGAGCTGACTTGATCATCGGAGGGTCTCGCCAAAGCCGCCATCCTGACTTTGAGTGAGACTTATTTTGCAGGTCACCAGTGACGACCTCATCCTCTCTGACTCCAGCACCGATTTCAGCATCAACCAAATTTCGCACCAACACTACCTCTTCTAGGATTTCAATTTTATTTTTATAATTATTTTTATCAATCATATTTATTTTTGAAAATCTAATTCTAATTGAACTAAGAGAGGAATTCAATTCAAATTATATAAAGAAGGACATCACTGCTATTATAAAGAGGCTATATACCTCAATTGATAGTGTGGACCACAAATGAAAGAAAAGAGGATGTAACTCTTTCATAATTTTTTCTCCTTCTTTTCTAAGTTTCTTTTGAGAGATTCAAGCTGAGCAAATTGAGAAGCTTCTTCCTTCCTCACAATCAAATCTCATTGCTTAATATTGAAAATGTCTAAATTTTAGATCAAAAAATGTACTAGAGTTTAGATTCTTGTTTCAAATAATCTTGTATATATAACGTATAATATTGTCATTTGAGAAACTCAATTGAGAAAACACATGAAACTCTACCTAGTCAATGGATATAAATTTTATATTAGAAGACTGGGACTTTTGTTTTGCTAAGGAGATGTTGTCTTGTTGGAAAATACTATCTAGTCTTGGTAAAAACTTGCAGATTTATATTCTGATAGGATAGTGTTGAAGGTAAAATAGCTCCCACCAAAGTCTAACAAAACCCAACCTTGGTAAAGTGTTGTCTGGGTTCAAAACACACTCTAGTCCAAGGTTTAATCAAGTCAGTCTCTTGACCCAATTGAACTCCAAAGGATCAACCTCCAAATCCCACTAAGCTCAGAGGTTCAACCAAGGGTGGCTCATTCTAAACATGACAACTTCTATTGAAGTCCTGATCTTGTGTATTGGTCAAGTTCTTTCACTCCAATCCCCTAACTCAATCTCAACCATAGCAAGTCT
Organism: Cocos nucifera; assembly: GCA_006176705.1. Lineage (NCBI taxonomy): Eukaryota > Viridiplantae > Streptophyta > Magnoliopsida > Arecales > Arecaceae > Cocos > Cocos nucifera. The sequence continues at coordinate 238,650 of QRFJ01001586.1, forward strand.
CGCTGAGACCACATCCTGAATCTCAGCCAAATGAACTTGAACTAGTAAATGGAACTCATCATCTGCTTGAATTCAATCTTCAGTTTGGGATAAGTAACAACCACTTCACAAGCATTGAACCTCTATACACTCTGATCCTAACTTTGGGCCAACCGTGGGCATTGGTCGAACTTCATCAAAGTAGTGAAAGCAGCTTAGCTGCAGTCTTAATAGAGGAATCCGTTATCTCTTTCCAACCTTAAGTCCTCTAGACAAAAGCACCGATTTCCATCATCGTCCAACCTTGAGGATGACTGAGCTTACAAAAGTAGCTGAAACAGTTCTACCAAGATTCAAATCCAAAAATTGATTTACAAACTTATCACTCTCGATCTAAAGGTTGACCTTCAAGTTTAATCCCTCCGATTCAGAGCCCCAATAGCTTAACCTCAGGACCAATGACTCATAATCAAGCTTGAAAGCATCCAACTTTCCATCTGAACTTCAGCAAATAATATCCAACCACCAACAAGTTGTAATAAATGATAGCCCACTCTCTGTAATAAACTCTAAGCAGTCTGAACAACCTACTAACATTTTATTGTGGCTATCACTATCAACCTATTATAAGCTTCATCTATAAATGAGACCATCCAGATATATCTTGCTCTTTAAGCTCTCTTTTCATCTCCAATCTCCTAAGTACTCTATTTTTGTTGGCCAGAATACTAACTTAATCATCGAAGGGTCCACATCGGAGCCACCTCTAGCCAAGATTTTATCTTGCAGGTTCTCTTGGAAAGATCCTGATTCCCACCTCCAGCAATCTCTAGTGGCTGACTATTCTTTGCACCAATAGGATTAGCGCTAGAGGAAGGACAGTGAGCCCTTGTTCTTGTTAGATTTATGTGCCCTAGAAGCTAGAATAGGCTAACACTTGTAATACACATCTAAGGGCAAAATTATAATTTTAATTCTAAATAATAAAATAGATTATTTTCTATCATAATGTGTATTTGAAAGTGTCTATGATACATTCCTTGAGTTAATGGTAATGATAGTTCATATTTTCAAGAGTTGAAAATTTAAGACATAAATTTTCATTATTAACTCATGAAATGCTCCTAACCGTAGGATCATCATGAGGATGGTGATTGATCCGGAAGGTTGGTGTACGATCACTTCTTTAGAATAGATAAGTCTTGAGTCTATCATGTAGAGACATCAGAGCGAGAGTATAGGTACTCGTTAGAGAACGAGGGTACTGAGCATGACCACCTCGAGCAGTCATGAGGTAGTCTACCTTCTCATCGATAACTGGCTCGAAGCTGCAATGGTGTGTCTGATTCTTTGACCTGAGGTGCATCGACAGTTCACCTTGAGGGTGTTATAATTTGACTACACCATAATTCGATCTCCTAACTATTCAGAATCCTGAGGTATATGTGGGCTATAGCATGTTCATTATAGGAGTTCGATTGCACCAATAGGAGATCTATCTACCTCGATAGAAGAGGAGCAGTCCTATGATGATCATGAGAATCAAGTCCGTAAGCCCATGGCCATGGAAGAGTGAAATAATAGAAAGAATTTCTATTAGTGTTTTCACATTGGACTTGAATCGAACGATTAATTCATATGATGGAAATTAGGGTTTGATGAGATCACCTTAACCCTAATCCGATTTGAGCTCAAGATAGAGGAACTTAATCACATAGGTAACTATACCAAGAGGTTTGTTTTTCAGCTCTAATGGGTTACCACCATATACTGCTAGGTGTCACTGATCGATTTTGAAAGCAATTAAAATAATTTGGATGATTGATCATACTAGTTGAGTGAATCAAAAAAATTATGATCCATCGAATGATGTTTCGATGATGTCGATGGTAGAGATCATGACATATCCCATTATCATATGGAACTGAACCTAACTGGGTCACACAAACAAGAATTTAGATCTACATATCATCAATTGGATTAACCCAGTTTAATTAATTTAAATAAGATTTAATTAGGTTCAAGGCAATCATGCTAGCACACGATTGAGCCTAATATTCTCCTTTAACAATCATTAAAAGTTGTCTTGATTAAGCCAAATATGTTTGGACCCACTCAGAAATCTTTACTTGATCTGACTAGAGCTTGTCCTGATCAAAAAAGGGTTGTCTTAATTTATGAGATAAATTTAAGATAATACCTACCATTTTTCGTCACCTGCTAAATCTTATCTTAGACTTTGGTCAAATATTGACTTTTGACACTTAGACATCTACCCATGTATCATGCACCTATAGGAGAGAACTTTGACCCTTGTCCCCCTACTAAATAGTAGAAAGGTAAGGAGTGCATGCCTAGGGAGGCATGCACCCAAAGTGGATAAGGATTGGAGTCCCATACAGATGGGACTCCAGTTGCTTCATGCTATCTACTAAGGTGGCACCAAAGAGTCTTCTTTGACCAATCTTGGCGCCACTTAAGGAGATTTCTAAGGGAATCTGATCTGATTGGATCAGATGATGTCATCCTATCAATTAGATTTAGATCTGATTGCACAAAGAGCCATGATTGATCGGGATGATGTGGCACTGCATGGCACAGCAGGATCTATATAAACCCTATTTGCGCCTAGGATTTAGAGCTTCTACCTTTTGCCCATGCCACATAGTCCCTCTCCCTCCTTCTCCATGCCACCTTTAAATCCTCTCTCTCCTATCCATGTCCAAGAGTTTTTGGGTGCAAGTTTAGTGCAATTCGAGCAAGAGAAAGGCGACAGGAAAGGAAGAAGGCAACACCGCTGCAAGACACAATGGCTGATCTTCAAAATCTATTTTGAAGACCTTCAAGATCAGATCCAGATCTAATTTTTTGAGGATAGATTGAGAAGAAGAAGATCTCTAGATCCTGTCCAAGTGGATATCGATAGAGGTCAGGCGCTTGTGTGGCTACATCCAGAACCTCAGGCAAGCATCAAGATCATCATAGGATAATACGATTACCCATAATAAGGTATAATTAAATTAGATTTTATTTAATTTAATTTATTTTATTTTATAAGATTGATAAAATTAGATTTTAAGAGTTTTAGATCTAATTTAGATCTAAGAAAAGAATTTTTGAAATATTCCTCTTGATCCAATCAGATCTGAACAAATCTGATCCAAAAAATAGGATTTTTTCCTTTCAACTGGAATCAGAACTAGGTTTCTTAATTAATTAGATCTAATTTTATTATATTTTTAATTTGATAATTAGATGATTTTAGATGTCACAGTAGATGTGATTAGATTTGAAATCAAAAATTAAAATATTAAATAATCTAGATCTAAGATGTATGAGATGCATGACTAGACTGGGAATAGAATTATTCTACATATAGTCTAGGATGATCATAATTTAATTTGATTAATTATGATATTTAGATCTATTTATTTACTATTTTTTGATATTATAAATATTATAATTAGATTTAAAAAATAAAAAATAAATTTATTTAATTTTGTTCATATAAGATATGATAGATGCATGTTTAGACTAGTTGTAGAATAGTTCTACAAAGTTATCTTGAATAAATTTAATTTGATATGATCAAATTTAAATTTTATTTTTTAGATATTTATGAGATAATTTAGACCTAAAAACATGCATGATATGATATATGAGATATATGCAAAATATGTTTTTAAGTTAGATCAATTTTTATATGTGATATATGATGTAGATCTAACTAGTTTTGTAGATTCATCATATTTTTGATTAAGGCACCCTTGGCCGTCCGATCATAAGAACAAAATAAGATTTAAATGCCCTCTCCTCCCATTCGATGGGATGTTCTTATGATGTGTAGGGGTGCTGCGCGTTCATCCTCAATCAAAAATCAAAAACTTATTTTCTGCAAAACCCAAGATTCTAAAACCCTAGGATTTTATTTATATATTTTGTTTATGAATCCTATACTTAATTAAGAATTAAGATTATGAAATATGTTAGGTCTAAAATTGAGAATTTTTAGATCTAAGATATATTCATAAAATTAGGTTCGGGCTTGGGTAGGTCAATTAGGTCTAGTGATTGATCAAACCGAATTAAGAGTTGGTTAGATGGGATCAAGAGTGCTTAAATTGATCAACCTAATAGGATTAAGTCTGGGTCAAGGTCGAGTTACATGAGTGATCAATCAAGCTAAGACCTAATTAGGTTCAGTGGTTAGAGTCTGGATTGTAGGCTAACCCGATTGGTTCTGGCTTAATAATTTGGTGTCTAAGGTAAGTTTCGCAGATACGATCGACTAATTTTTAATTAGGAGCTACTCGACTTGAATGCATTCTTATCAAGATAATGGCATATCCCTTCCACCGATCTTACTTACTTGGCCATATTTGTCGGCTCAGTCCTGATCTGAGGTGGCTAATAATCCAAGCTAACCCATGCCACTAGGTTAGTCATAATAGTTATGGCTATGTCAAGTCAAGTTTAAAGAGACCTAAATCAAATCTCCCTAAGAAAAGATTAAATCTAAGGTCTTCCACCATTGTAGATGTGCGGGCTCTTCCTGGAGTTGATTATTCTTGACTGGTCATAGTGGTTCAGTTGCACCAAAAAAATGCAACCATGTCTATTAGGCATTGGATGCTATAGGCTGGAGGATGGATTGGGCTCAATATTTTGAATACGGTGAGAGACCCAATTAGGAATCCAATCTGTGCAAATGGTGGGTCTGACTTAACTAAGGAGTAGATCAATATTTTGAGCACAATGAGATTCATGAATTAGAGACCAAGCCTGGGTGCACCATGATTAGAGAATCATTGGACAAGAGTTGTTCACTCATTAGCTAACCCATCATCAATAACTATTAGGTGAGGTGATGAGTTAGTTGGTGGGACTGCACCACCCACTAGAAATCATTAATCATGGAGATTTTTGCATCTCTACAGAGAGAGTGTAGGGATCTGAGAAAATAGTGGGAGCTAATTTATTTAAAAATTAAATCTCTAAATAAATTGATCAAGTCTTAATTGCAAAATCTAACTAAAAATTTTGACTCTTTATAGGAAAATGTCTACATCCAACCCACTAGCTCGTATCCTGGACACCCATAGACTAACCGAACCAAATTACAAGGATTGGCTTTAAAACTTCAAAATTATTTTGGATTTTGAGAAGTTAACTCATGTATTGGACTAGGATCTCTCCATCTTACCAACCCATCCATCCGCTAAATCGAGAGCATCCCTTGACAAATGGATGGATGAAGATAATAAGGTCAGATACTACATGTTGGGCTCGATGTCTGATGAGCTTCAGCACCAATATGAAAATATCAAGACTGTCAGTCAAATGTTGGCTCACCTGCAAGAGTTGTTTGATGAACAGAGTCGTGCAGGCAAATATCATATCACTAAAGGACTGTTTATGGCTAAAATGCATGATGGGCAGTCAGTCCAAGATCATTGTCTGATGATGATCAAAGACTTGGAAGAGCTTGAGAAGCTCAGAGTGAAGTTAGACCAGGATCTGTAGAATGACATAATTATTCAATCCTTGAATGATGCATATGGGTAGTTTATCATGAACTACCATATGCATAAACTTTAGAGTACTCTGGCCGAGCTTATGAACATGTTGGTTATTATTGAACTTTCTATGAAAAGTTCTAAAGGCTCGGTACTTGCTATGGAATGAACTTCTTTCAAGAGAATATCTTTAGAAAGAAGAAGAAGTCTATGAAAAGGCAGAAGGTGGAAGGTGGAAAGAAAAAGAAGGCAGAGCTGAAGAAGAAGATCGCTGAAAAAGAAAAGTATTTCCATTGTAATACTAACGGGCACTGAAAGCAAAACTACCCTATATACCTGGCCACCCTGAAGAATAAGAAGGAGACAGGTCCTTCTGGAGGTATGCTCATTATTGAATCTAACCTTATGACTTCTTCTGCATCCAATTGGATGCTTGACATTGGTTCTAGTGCTCATTTATGCACTTTCATGCAGGATCTTTAGGATAGCAGGAGGCTGAGGGATGGTGAGATGATCCTATGCATAAAAAATGAAGCAAGAGTTGCTGCTGTGGCTATGAAAATCTTGTTATATATGTGTGCCCTAGAAGCCAGAATTGGCTGATACTTATAACACACTTCTAGGGGCAAAATTATAATTTTGACCATAAATAATAAAATAGATTATTTTCTATCGCAAATGTGTATTTAGTGTCTGTAATACATCCCTTAGTTAATGGTAATGATAATTCATATTTTCAAGAGTTGAAAATTTAAGACATGAATTTTCATTATTAACCTATAAAAAACTTCTAACTGTAGGATCATCATGAGGATGGTGATTGATCCAGAAGGTTGGTGTGCAATCACTTCCTTATAGTACATGAGTCTTGAGTCTATGGTGTAGAGACACCAAAACAAGAGTACAGATACTCGTTAGAGAATGAGGGCACTGAGCATGACCACCTCGAGCAGTCAAAAGGAAGTCTACCTTCTCGTCAATGATTGACTCGAAGCTACAATCGTGTGTCTGGTTCTTTGACCTAAGGTGCATCAATAGTTCACCTTGAGGGTGTTATAGTTTGACTACACCATGACTCGATCTCCTAGCCATTCAGAACCCTACGGTGTATGTTGTCTATAGCATGTTCATTATAGGAATTGAATTGCACCAAGAGAGAATCTATCTACCTCAGTGGATGAGGAGCAGCCCTATGATAATCATGAGAATCAAGTCCTTAAGCCCATGGCCATGGTAGAGTGAAATAATAGAAAGAGTTTTTGTTAAGGTTTTCATATCGGACTTGAATCGAATGATTAAACATATGACAGAAATTAGGGTTTGACGAGTTCACCTTAATCCTAATCTGATCGAACCTCAAGATAGAAGAACTTAATCACATAGGTAGCTGCACTGAGAGGTTCATTTTCAGTTCTAATGGGTTACCATTATATACTACTAGGTGTCACTAGTGGATTTTGTGAGCAATTAGAATGATTTAGATGATTGATCATTCTAATTGTCTGAATCAAAAAAGTTTCGATCCATCGAAAGATGTTTCGATGATGTCGATGATAGAGATCGCAACATATCCCATTACCATACAGAATTGAACCTAACTGGATCACACAAATAAGGATTTGGATCTGGATATCATCAATTGGACTAACCCAGTTCAATTGATTTGAATAAGATTTAATTAGGTTCAAGAAAATTGTGCTAACACACGATTGAGCCTAACATTCTCCTTCAATTATCATTAAAAGTTTTCTCAACTAAGCCAAATATGTTTGTGCTCAGTCAGGTATCTTTGGTCTGACTGGAGCTTGTCCAGGTCAGAAAAGGATTGTCTTAATATATGAGATAAATTTGAGACAACACCTACCATTTTTCGTCACCTACTAATTCTTGTCTTTTGACTTTGGTCAAACGTTGACCTTTGACACTTAGACATCTACCCATGTGTTATGCACCTATAGGAAAGTAGATAGGGGCTTGTACCCTTGCTAGAAATGGAAAGGATAGGGTGCATGCCTAAGGAGGTGTGCGCCCATGGATAGGGATGCCTGGAGTCCCATATAGATGGGACTCCGGGTTGCTTCTTGGAATCAACTTAGGAAGGCGCCTAAGACTCATCTTTGACCAGTCTTGGTGCCACCTAAGGATGATTTGAGTGGGCTCTCATCTGATTGGATCAGGTGATGTCATCTCATTAATCAGATTTAGATCTAATTACATGAAGCAATGTGATTGGCTGGGATGATGTAGCACTGCATGGTGCAGTAGGGTCTATACATACCCTATCTACACCTAGCTTTGATAGAGTTCTCCCTTATCCCATGCCCCAAGGCTGCCCCTCTCTCTCCTCCATGCCATCTTCTGGTCCTCTCTCTCCTCTCCATGCCCAAGGAGATTTGGGCTTCAGTTTGGTATGATCCAGGCAAGAGAAAGGTGACGAGAAAGGAAGAAGGCAGCATTGCTGCAAGAGACAACTTTAGATCTTCAAAATGAGTTTTGAAGATCCTCCAAATTAGATCTAAATTTGATATTTAGAGAGGTGATAAAGAAGAAGAAGATCTCTAGATCCAGCCTGAGTGGATACTGATAGAGTCCAGGCACTTGCATGGCTAGATCCAGAACTTCAGGCAATCAGTAGGATCATCACAGGATAATCTGATTACCCAATATCAAGATATAAAATTAAATCAGATTTAATTTACCTTTTATTTTTATTTATTAGATCTATAAAATTTGATCTAAAATATCTTATATCTGATCTAGATGCAAAAGAGAAATTTTTAAAATATCTCTCTTGATCCAATCAGATCTGGCAAACCTGACCCGAGAAATCAGGATTTTTCCTTCAACTGGTATCAGAGTCAGATTCTAATAAATTATTTAGATCTAATTTTATTTTAATTTTGATCTAATAATTAGATAATTTTAGATATCACATGATATGTGATTAGATCTAAAATCAAAAAAATTAAAATTAAATAATTTAGATCTATGTTTTACAAGATGCATGACTAGTTGTAAAATAGAATAGTTCTATACATAGTCTTGCATGTTCATAATTTAATTTGATTAAGTTATAAATTTAGATCTATTTATTTAATATTTTTTAAAATTATAAATATTATAATAAGATCTAAAAAATAGTATATAAAATTATTTAATTTTTGATTCATATGAGATATGATGAATGCATGTTTAGACTAGTTGTAGAATAGTTCTACATAATTATCTAGATTAGAATTTATTTTGATGTGATCAATTTAAATTTAATTTTTTAGATTAATTATGAGATAATTTATATCTAAAGACATTCATGATATGATACATGAGATGTATGCAAAATATGTATAAAGTTAGATCAATTTTTATATATGAGATATATGATGTAGATCTAACTAGTTTCATAGATTTATATTTCTGATTAAGGCATTTCCCTTAGCTATCCGGTCATAAGAACAAAGTAGGATTTAAATGCCCTCTCCTCCCATTCGATGGGGTGTTTTATGATGTGTAGGGGTGCGCGCGTTCGTTCTTAATCAGAAATCAAGAACTTAATTTCTGCAAAATTTTAGATCCTGAAATCCTAGAATTTTATTTGCATGTTTTGTTTATGAACCCTAAACTTAATTAAGAATTAAGATTATGAAATATATGTTAGGTCTAAAATTGAGAATTTCAAATATAAGACATATTCATAAAATTGGGTTTAGACTTGGGTAGCTCAATTAGGTCTAAAAGGTTGATCAAACCGAATCAAAAGTTGGTTAGATGGGATCAATAGTGCTTAAATTGACCAGCCTAATAGGATTAAGTCTGGGTCAAGATCGAGTCATGTGAGTGATCGAACAAGCTAAGACCTAATTAGGCTCAGTGGTTAGAGTCTGGAATGTAGGCTAATTCAATTGGTTCTAGCTCAACAATTTGGTATCTAAGGTAAGTCTGGTAGATACGACCGACTAGTTTTTAATTGGAAGTTACTCGACTCGAATACGTTCTTATCGAGTTAATGGCATATACCTTCCACCGGTCTCACTTACCTGGCCATATTTGTTAGCTTGGTCCTGATCTGAGGTGGTCAATAATCTGAGCTAACCCAAGCCACTAGGTTAGTCATGATGGTTATGACTATGTCAAGTCTAGTTTAGTGAGACCTAAATCAAATCTTCCTAAGAAAAGATTAAGTCTAAGGTCTTCCACCATTGTAGATGTGCGAGCCCTTCCTGGGGTTGATTGTTCTTGGCTGGTTACAGTGGTTCAATTGTATCGGAAAGATGCAACCATATCTATTAGGCATTGGATGCTATGGGTTGGAGGATGGATTGGGCTCAATATTTTAGATACAGTGAGAGGCTCAATTAGAAATCCAATCTATGCAAATGGTGGATCTGACTTAACTAAGGAGTGGATCAATTTTTCAAGCATGGTGAGATTCATGAATTAGAGACCAAGTTTGGGTGCACCATAATTAGAGAATCATTAAACAAGAGTTGTTCACTCATTGGCTAATCCATCACTAATAACTATTAGGTGAGGTGATGAGTCAGTTGGTGGGATCACACCATCCAATAGAAATCATTAATCATAAAGATTTTTGCATCTCTATAAAGGAAGTGTAGGGATCCGTGAAAATAGTGAGAGCTAATTTATTTTAAAATAAAACTCCTAAATAAATTGGTCAAGTCTTAATTACAATATCTAACTAGAAACTTTGACTCTCTATAGAAAAATATCTACGTCCAATCCATTAGCACATATCCTGGACACCCATAGACTGACCGGACCCAACTACAAGGATTGACTCCGAAACTTCAAAACTATTTTGGATTTTGAGAAGTTAACTCATGTATTGGACTAGGACCTTTCCACCTTACCAGCTCATCCATCCGCTGAATAGAGAACGTCTCTTGAAAAGTGGATGGACGAAGATAACAAGGCTAGATACTACATGTTGGGCTCGATGTCTGATGAGCTTCAGCACCAACATGAAGATATCAGGACTGCTCGCCAAATGTTGGCTTACCTACAAGAGATGTTTGGTGAACAGAGTCGCACAGCCAAGTATCAAGTCACTAAATGACTATTCAAGGCTAAAATGCATGATGGACAGTCAGTCCAAGATCATTGTCTGATAATGATCAAGGACTTAGAAGAGCTTGAGAAGCTCAAAGTGAAGTTGGACCAGATCTGCATAATAATATAATTCTATAATCCTTGATTGATGCAAATGGGTAGTTTGTCATGAACTACCATATGCGTAAACTTCAAAATTTTTTGACCAAACTTATGAACATGCTGGTTACTGCTGAGCTTTCTATGAAAGGTTCTTAAGGCTTAGTGCTTTCTATGGAACGGACTTCTTCCAAGAGAAAGTCTTTTGGAAAGAAGAAGAAGTTTATGAAAAAGCAGAAGATGGAAGGAGGAAAGAAGAAAAAGATAGAGCTGAAGAAGAAGGCCGATGATAAAGAAAAGTATTTCCATCGCAACAATGATGGCCACTGGAAGCGGAACTACCCTACTTACCTGGCCATCCTAAAAAATAAAGAGGCAGGTTTTTCTGGAGGTATGCTCATTATTGAGTCAAACCTTATAATTTCTTCTGCATCCAGTTGGGTGCTTGACTCTAGTTCTAATGCTCATTTGTGCACTTCCATGCAGGATCTTGAGGATAGCAAGAGTTGCTGCCATGGTCATGAGAACATACCCTCTTCGACTATCATTTGGTTTAGACTTAGTATTAAAAGATTGTTATTATGTATCTGCAGCAAGCAGAAATTTAATTTCTATTTCATGTCTAGCATTAGAAGCTATGTAATTAGTTTTTTTAAGAGCTATTGTAATATTTTTTATGAAAGAAATAAAATTGCAAGTGGTTTCCTTATTAACGATCTTTACCAGTTACATATTGATGTATCTATTTTCAATATCGAGCAAAATGTGAATACCATAAAATCAAAATGACCTAGGGATAGTCCAAACAATAGGTATCTATGGCATCTAAGGCTAGCAGAAAATAGGGTTAACAAATTGGAGAAAATCAGGCTATTGAGTCCATTGACTTTCGAGTCATATCCAATTTATGAATCTTGTCTTCATGGCAAAATGACTAAGCTCCTTTTTGTAGGATATGTGGAAAGGGCCATGGATCTTCTTGTCCTAGTACATACTGATGTGTGCAACCCATTTGATGTACCGACTAGAGGCAACTTTGTCTACTTCATAACCTTTATCGATGATTTATCTCAGTATGAGTATATTTATCTTATGAAACATAAGTCTGAAGCTTTTGAAAAGTTCAAGAAATTTAGACATGAAGTAGAAAAGCAAACTAGAAAATTCATTAAGATTCTTCGATCAGATCGAGGAGGTGAATATCTTAGTCAAAAATTTCTAGACTATCTCAAAGAAAATTGCATAGTCTCTCAATGGACTCCACCTAGAATACCTCAACTCAACGAGGTGTCAGAACGGAGGAATCGGACCCTATTAGATATGGTCCGATCCATGATGAGCTTCATAAATCTTCCTAATTTTCTTTGGGGATACAGTCTGTTAACTGCAATATACTTACTGAATAGGATTTCTTCTAAAACCGTTCCTACTACACCGTATGAGATATGGCATGGTAAGAAACTAAGTTTGAGTCATCTCAGAATTTATGGTTGTCTGGCTCATGTCAAAAGATAATAAGCGAACAAGTTAGACTATAGATCCTTTAGAGCTTGATTTATAGGATATCCTAAAGAGTCATTAGGATATTATTTCTATATTCCAGAAGATCACAATATGATTGTGAGTCAACATGCCATCTTTCTTGAAAAATATTTTATTCAAGATAGCGGCATTGGAAAGTAGATCAAGCTCGAGGAGTAAGTCTCACAAGAGCAACGAGCTAAGGACCAAATGGAACCAAATCAGGTTAAGCCAATGCAATCACTACCTCCTCCACCTCGTAGATCAGAAAGGGTTTTCCATCCTCCTGAGAGGTACTTAGGTACTATTTTAGAGGAAGTAGAGAAAATATTCCTCGTAGGTAATGGGGTCATGGTGATGATCCCAAAATCTATAACAAGATGATATGGGATATCGACTCCGAGAAATGGTTAGAGGCAATGAAGTCAGAAATTGATTCGATGCACTCAAACCAAGTCTGAACCTTGGTAGATCCACCAGAAGGTATAGTATCTATTGGGTGTAAGTGGATCTATAAGAAAAAGATTGGTGTAGATGGAAATGTGGAGACATTCAAAGCTAGATTAGTAGGAAAGATTATAGTCAGCGCGAAGGCATTAACTATCAGGATACCTTTTTGCCAGTAGCTATGCTAAAATTCATTCACATATTGCTTGCTGTTACAGCCTATTTTGATAATGAAATATGGCAAATGAATGTGAAAACGACATTCTTAAATGGATATCTTGAGGAAGATATCTATATGGAACAGCCGCTAGGTTTCACATCCAGTGATGCTGATCACAAGATATGCAAGCTACAAAGGTCCATATATGGACTTAAGTAAGAATCTCAGAGCTGGAATACTAGTTTCAATGATGTGATCAAATTATTTAGTTTCATCAAGAACGAGGAACCATGTGTCTTCAAAAAGGTCAGTGGGAGCACTGTTGTCTTTCTCGTATTATATGTGGATGATATCCTTCTTATTGGGAATGATATTCCCATGTTGACCACAGTTAAAATATGGTTATCTAAAGATTTCTCCTTGAAAGATCTAGGAGAAGCATCCTTTATTCTAGGAATTAAGGTCTATAAAGATGGATCGAATAGGATGCTAGGACTTTTACAGAAGATGTACATAGAGAAAATGCTAAAGAGGTTTAGTATGGAAAACTCTAAGAGGAGTTTGGTACCCTTCAGACATGGCATTCATCTTTCCAAGAAGATGTACCCTAGCACACTTAAGGAAAAAGAATGCATGAGCAAGATCCCTCATGCTTCAGTAAAAGAGAGCCTCACGTATGCCATGTTATGTACACGACCTAATATAGCCCATGCTGTGAGTATCACGAGTAGATATCAGTCTAATCCAAGTGAAGAACACTGGACTTATGTGAAATATATCCTTAAGTACTTGAGGAGAACTACGGATATGTTGTTGATCTTTGATAATGGAGAACTCCAAGTCTAGGGATTTATAGACTCGGATTTTATGTCCGATGTAGATGATCGAAAGTCGACATTTGGAAGTCTGTTTGTATGTAATGGTGGAGCTGTCAGCTGAAAAAGTTTCAAGCAGATAGTGATAGCAGATTCCACCATGAAAGCAGAATACATCGCTGCATCAGAAGCTGCAAAGGAGGCATTCTGGTATAAGAAGTTTGCCGTAGAGATCAGAGTGATGCCATCAGATGCCATTCCACTATACTGCAACAATAATGGTGCCATAGCCCTTGCTAAGGAGTCGAGGTCTCACTAAAAATCCAAGCACATCAAGCGGCAATACCACCTCATCCGTGATTACCTTGAGAAGGGCTACATCGAGGTCAAGAGAGTCGACTTCGTAGACAATGCGACGGACCCACTTACAAAGTTGTTGGGCTAGTAGAAGATCGAAGCCCACCTTGAGAAGATGGAACTTAGATTTGTAGCCAATTAGCTTTAGGTCAAGTGGGAGTTTGTTAGATATGTGTGCCTTGGAAGCCAGAATTGGCTGACACTTGTAATACACTTCTAGGGGCAAAATTATAATTTTGACTATAAATAATAATATGTATTTTTTCTATCATAAATGCATATTTAGTGTTTGTGATATATCTCTTGAGTTAATGATAATGATAATTCATATTTTCAAGAGTTGAAAATTTAAGACATGAATTTTCATTATTAACCCATAAAATGCTCCTGACCATAGGATCATCATGAGGAAGGTGATTGATCCGAAAGGTTGGTGTACAATCGCTTCTTTATAGTAGATGAGTCTTGAGTCTACGGTGTAGAGACACCAGAGCGAGAGTACAGGTACTCGTTAGAGAATGAGGGCACTGAGCGTGACCACCTCGAGCAGTCATAAGAAAGTCTACCTTCTCATCGATGACTGACCCGAAGCTGCAGTCGTGTGTCTGGTTCTTTGATCTGAGGTGCATCGGTAGTTCACCTTAAGGATGTTATAGTTTGACTACACCATGACTCGGTCTCATAGCCATTCAGAATCCTGAGGTGTATGTTGGCTATAGCATGTTCATTGTAGGAATTAGATTGCACCAAGAGGAAATCTATCTACCTCGGTGGATGAGGAGCAGCCCTATGATGATCATAAGAATCAAGTACTTAAGCCCATAGCCATGGTAGAGTGAAATAATAGAAAGAGTTTCTATTAAGATTTTCACATCAGACTTGAATCGAATGATTAAACATATGACAGAAATTAGGGTTTGACGAGTTCACCTTAACCCTAATCTGATCGGAGCTCAAGATAGAAGAACTTAATGACAAAAGTAGCTGCACCGAGAGATTCATTTTTAGTTCTGATGGGTTGCCACCATATACTGCTAGGTATCACTAGTGGATTTTGGGAGCAATTAGAATGATTTGGATGATCGATCATTCTAGTTGTCTGAATCAGAAAAATTCTGATCCATCAAAAGATATTTTGATGATATCGATAATAGAGATCGCGACATATCCCATTACCATACAGAACTAAACCTAACTAGATCACACAAATAAGGATTTGGATCTAGATATCATCAATTCGACTAACCTAGTTCAATTGATTTGAATAAGATTTAATTAGGTTCAAGGAAATCGTGCTAGCATATGATTGAGCCTAACATTCTCCTTCAATCATCATTAAAAGTTATCTCGACTGACTCAAATATGTTTATGCTCACTCAGGTACCTTTACTTGGTCTAACTAGTGCTTGTCCAGATTAGAAAAGGATTGTCTTAATTTATGAGATATATTTGAGATAACACTTGCCATTTTTCATCATCTGCTAATTCTTATCTTTTGATTTTGGTCAAATGTTGACCTTTGACATTTAGACATCGGCCCATACATCATGCATCTATAGGAGAGCAGATAGGGGCTTGTCCCCTTACTAGAAAATGGAATGAAGGGGGTGCATGCCTAGGGAGGCGTGCGTCCATGGATAGGGATGCCTGGAGTCCCGTACAGATGGGACTCCAGGTTGCTTCTTGGAATCAACTTAGGTAGCACCTAAGACTCAGCTTTGACCAGTCTTGGCATCACCTAAGGATGATTTGATGGGGCTCTCATCTGATTGGATCAGATGATGTCATCCCATCAATTAGATTTAGAACTGATTGAGCAACATGATTGGTCGGGATGATATGGCACTGTAGGGTCTATATATACCTTGTTTGCACCTAGTTTTGATAGAGTTCTCCCTTAGCCCATGCCCCAAGGCTTCCCCTCTCCCTCCTCCATGCCATCTTCTGGTCCTCTCTCTCCTCTCCATGCCTAAGGAGATTTGGGCTCCAGTTTGGTGTGATCCAGGCAAGAGAAAGGTGACAAGAAAGGAAGAAGACAGCATTGCTGCAAGAGACGATTCCAGATCTTCAAAAGGAGTTTTGAAGTTTCTCTAAATTAGATCTAGATCTAATATTTGGAGAGGTGATAAAGAAGGAGAAGATCTCTAGATCCAACGTAAGTGGATATCGGTAGAGGTCGGGCACTTGCATGGCTAGATCCAGAACTTCAGACAATCAGTAGGATCATCATAGGGTAATCTGATTACCCAATATCAAAGTACAAAATTAAATCAAATTTAATTTATTTTTTATTTTTATTTATTAGATTTATAAAATTTGATCTAAAATATCTCAGATCTAATCTAGACTCAAAAGAAAAATTTTTAAAATATCTTTTTTGATCCAATCAGATCTGAACGAATCTAATCTGAAAAATTAGAACTTTCTCTTCAAACCTATCCTCTTCGACTACCGTCTAGCTTAGATTTAGTACTTAAGAATTGTTATTATGTACCTACTGCAAGCAAAATTTGATTTCTATTTCATATTTAGCACAAGAAGGCTATGTAATTAGTTTTCTTAAGGACCATTATAATATTCTTTATGAAAGAAATAAAATTGTAAGAGGTTTCCTCATTAACGATCTCTATCAGTTACATATTGATATATCTATTTTTAATATCGAGCAAAACATGAATGCCATAAGATCAAAATGACCTAGGGATAGTCCGAATGATAGGTATCTATGGCACCTAAGACTAGGTCATATAGCAGAAGATAGGGTTAACAAATTAGAGAAAACCAGGCTATTGAGTTCATTGACTTTCGAGTCATATCCAATTTGTGAATCATGTCTTCATGGCAAAATGACCAAGCTTCCTTTTGTGGGACATGGGAAAAGAGCCATGGATCTACTTGCCCTAGTACATACTGATGTGTGTAGCCCATTTGATGTGCCGACTATAGGCAACTTTGTCTACTTCATAACCTTTATCGATGATTTATCTCAGTATGGGTACGTGTATCTTATGAGATATAAGTCTAAAGCTTTTGAAAAATTCAAGAAATTCAGACAAGAAGTCAAAAAACAAATTGAAAAATTCATTAAGTTTCTTCGATCAAATCGAGGAGGTGAATACCTTAGTTGGGAATTTCTGGACTATCTCAAGCAAAATGGTATAATCTCTCAATGGACTCCACCTAGAACACCTCAACTCAATGGGATTTCAGAATGGAGGAACCGGATCCTATTAGATATAGTTCGATCCATGATGAGCTTTATGGACCTTTCTAATTTTCTTTGGAGACATAGTCTATTAACTGCTATATATATACTGAATAGGATTTTCTCTAAAATTGTTCCTACCACACCGTATGGGATATGGCATGGTAAGAACTAAGTCTGAGTCATCTCAAAATTTGGGGTTATCCGGCTCATGTCAAAAGACAACAAGTGAACAAGTTAGACTTTAGGTCCTTTAGAGCTCGATTTATAGGATATCCTAAAGAGTCATTAAAATATTATTTCTACATTTTAGAAGATCACAATGTGATTATGAGTGGGCATGCCATCTTTCTTGAAAAATAGTTTATTCAAGATAATGACATTGGAAAGCAGATCAAGCTCGAGGAGAAAGTCTCACAAGAGCAACGAGCTAAGGATCCTATAGAACCAAATCAGGTTGAGCCAATACAATCACTACCTCCTCCATTTCATAGATCGAAAAGGATTTCTTATCCCCCTAAGAGGTACTTAGTGAAGAAAAATTCTGATTTCTCGGGTCAGGTTCGTTCGGATCTAATTGGATCGAGAGGCATATTTCAAAAATTCTCCTCTCAGATCCAGATTAGATCTAATTTATAATCTGATAATTAAGAAAATAAAACTAAATTAATTCTAAATTAATTTTACCTTGATTCTGGATAATCTGATTATCCGATGATGATCCTGCGAAAGCTCTAAGGTTCTGGATCTATCCATGCAAGAGCCTGGCCTCTATCGATATTCACTCAGGCTGGATCTAGAGATCTTCTCCTTCTCTTTCTTTTCTCCAAAAATTAGATCTAGATCTAATTTGGAGGATCTTCAAAATACCTTCTGAAGATCACCCATCGTCTCTGTAGTAGTGCTGCCTTCTTCCTTTTTTATCAGCCTTTTCTTGACTGACTCACACTAATCTAAAGAACCCAACATTCTTGGGCATGGGGAGGAGAGAGAGGGCCAGATGTTGTAATGGAGAAGGGAGAGGGGCAGTCTTGGGGCGTGGCTAGGAGAGAAGTCTTGTAAAAGTGGGCGCAGACAGGGACTATTTATAGACTCTACTGCACCATGTAGGGCTGCATCACCCCAGCCAATCATATTGCTTCGTTCAATTAGATCTAAATCTGATTGATGGGATGAGAGACCCATGGATTCATCCTAAGGTGGTGCCTAAGACTGGTCAAAATCTATAGGTGACGGTCACCTAGTTTGAATCCAACAAGCAACTTGGAGTCCCATCCATACGGGACTCCAGCATCCCTATCCATGGGAGCACGCCATCCTAGGCATGCACCCCCTTTTCTTTCCAATTTCCAGAAAGGGGACAAGCCCCTATCTACTCTCTAATAAGTGCATGACACATGAACAGATGTCCAAGGGTCAAAGGTCAATGTTTGACCAAGTCAAAGTACAAGAATTAGCAGGTGACGAAAAATGGCAGGTGTTGTCTCAAATTTATCTCATAAATTAAGATAACCCTTTTCTAACTTGGAAAAGCTCCAATCAGACCAGGTAAAGGTACCTGAGTGAGCATAAACTCATTTGGCTCAGTCGAGATAACTTTTAATGATAAGAAAAAGTAGAACGTTAGGCCCAATCATGTGCTAGCACGATTTCCTTGAACCTAATTGAATCTTATTCAAATCAATTGAACTGAGTTAGTCCACTTGATGATTTCCAGATCCAAACCCTTGTTTATGTGACCTAGTTAGGTTCAGTTCTATATGGTAATGGAATATGTCATGATCTCCATCATCGACATCATCGAAACTCCTTTCGATGGATCAGAACTTTTCTGATTCAGACAACTAGAATGATCGATCATCTAAATCATTCTAAGTTGCTCCCAAAATCCACCAGTGACATATAACAGCATATGGTGGCAACCCATCAAAACTAAAAATAAACCTCTTGGTACAGCTACTTGTGTGATTAAGTTCTTCTATCTTGAGCTCCGATCAGATTAGGGTTAAGGTGAACTCGT
The DNA here is from genome assembly GCA_006176705.1 of Cocos nucifera. Taxonomy (NCBI): domain Eukaryota; kingdom Viridiplantae; phylum Streptophyta; class Magnoliopsida; order Arecales; family Arecaceae; genus Cocos; species Cocos nucifera. The sequence goes on from QRFJ01001586.1 coordinate 257,836, forward strand.
CAAACCCTAATTTCTATCATATGATTTAATCATTTGATTCAAGTCCGATGTGAAAACCTTAATAGAAACTCTTTCTATTATTTCACACTCTCTGCCATGGCCATGGGCTTATGGACTTGATTCTCATGATCATCATAGGGCTGCTCCTCATCCACCGAGGTAGATAGATTCCATCTTGGTGCAATCCAATTCCTACAATGAACATGCTATAGCCAACATACACCTCAGGATTCCGAATGGCTAAGAGACCGAGTCATGGTATAGTCAAACTAAAACACCCTCAAGATAAACTATCGATGTACCTCAGATCAAAGAATCAGACACACCACTGCAGCATCGAGTCAATCATCGACGAGAAGGTAGACTTCCTTATGACTACTCGAGGTGGTCACGCTCAGTGCCCTCGTTCTCTAACGAGTACCTGTACTCTCACCCCGGTGTCTCTGCACCATAGACTCAAGACTCATCTACTACAAAGAAGTGATTGTACACTAACCTTCTAGATCAATCATCATCCTCATGATGATCCTACAGTTAGGAGCATTTTATGAGTTAATAATGAAAATTCTTGTCTTAAATTTTCAACTCTTGTAAATAAGAATTATCATTACCATTAACTCAAGGGATGTATCACAGACACTAAATACACTTATGTGGTAGAAAATAATCTATTTTATTATTTATAGTCAAAATTATAATTTTGCCCTTAAAAATATATTACAAGTGTTAACCAATTCTGGCTTCTAGGGCACACATATCTAACAAACTTCCACTTGACCTAAAGCCAATTGTCTACAAATCTAAGTCCCATCTTCTCAAGGTGGGCTTTGATCTTCTGCTGGCCCAAAGACTTTGTAAGCGGGTCTACCGCATTGTCTATGGAGTCAACTCTCTTGACCTCGACATAACCCTTTTCGAGGTAATCATGGATGTGGTGGTATCGCCATTCGATGTGCTTAGATTTTTGGTGAGACCTCGGCTACTTAGCAAGGGCTATGGCGCCATTATTATCATAGTACAAAGGAATGGCATCTGATGGCATCACTTCGATCTCCACGGCAAACTTCTTGTACCAAAATACTTCCTTTGCAGCTTCTGATCCAGCGATATATTCTGCTTTCATGGTGGAATCTGCTATCACTATCTATTTGGAACTTTTCCAACTGACAGCTCCACCATTGCACACAAATAGACTCCCAAATGTCGACTTTCGATCATCTACATTGGACATAAAGTCCGAGTCTGTATACCCCTGGACTTGGAGTTCTCCATTACCAAAGACCGACAACATATCCTTAGTTCTTCTAAGTACTTAAGGATACATTTCACAGAAGTCTAGAGATTGGTGCAGATGGGAATGTGGAGACATTCGAAGCTAGATTAGTGGCAAAAGGGTATAGTCAGCATGAAGGCATTGACAATCAAGATACCATTTCATCAGTAGCTATGCTAAAATCCATCCGCACATTGCTTGCTATTGTAGTCTCTTTCAATTATGAAATATGGCAAATGGACATGAAAATGGCATTCTTAAATGGATACCTTGAGGAAGATATCTATATGAAATAGCAGCTAGGTTTCACATCCAGTGATACTGATCACAAAATATGCAAGCTGCAAAGGTCCATATATGGACTTAAGCAAGTACCTTGGAGCTGGAATACTTAATTTAATGATGTGATCAAATTATTTGGTTTCATCAAAAATGAGGAGGAACCATATATTTTCAAAAAAGTCAGTGGGAGCGCTATTATCTTTCTTATACTGTATGTGGATGATATTCTCCTTATTGGGAATGATATTTTCATGTTGACCACAGTTAAAATATGGTTATCCAAAGAATTCTCCATGAAAGACCTAGGAGAAGCATCCTTCATTCTAGGAATTAAGGTCTATAGAGATAGACCGAATAGGATGCTAGGTCTTTCATAGAAGATTTACATAGAGGATGTGTTAAAGAGGTTTAGCATGAAAAACTCTAAGAGGGGATTGGTATCCTTCAAACATGGTATTCATCTCTCCAAAAAGATGTTCCCTAGCACACCTAAAGAGATAGAATGCATAAGCAAGATCCCTTATGCTTTAGCAATATGGAGCCTCATGTATGCCATGTTATGCACACGACCCGATATAGCCCATGCTGTGAGTGTCACAAGCAGATATTAGTTGAATCCAGGTGAAAAATACTGAACTTCTATGAAATGTATCCTTAGGTAGTTGAGAAGAACTAAGGATATGTTGTTGATTTTTGGTAATGGAGAACTCCAAATCCAAGGGTATATAGATTTGAATTTTATGTCTGATATAGATGATCGAAAGTCAATATCTAGAAGTCTGTTCGTGTGTAATGGTAGTGCTGTCAATTGGAAGATTTTCAAGTAGACAGTGATAGTAGATTCCACCATGGAAGCAGAATACATCGCTGCGTCAGAAGCTATGAAGGAGGAATTTTGGTATAAGAAATTCACTACAAAGATTGGAATGGTGCCCTCGAATGCCATTTCTCTGTACTATGACAACAATGGCACCATAGCCCTTGCTAAGGAGCCGAGGTCTCACCATAAATTCAAGCACATCGAGCGGCAATACCACCTCATCCATGATTACCTCGACAAAGGTTATGTAAAGGTCAAGAGAGTCGACTCCATAGATAATGTGGCAGACCCACTCACAAAGCCGTTGGGTCAGTAGAAGATCGAAGCCCATCATAAGAAGATGGAACTTAGATTTGTAGCCAATTAGCTTTAGGTCAAGTAGAAGTTTGTTAGATTTATGTGCCCTAGAAGCCAGAATTAGCTAACACTTATATTACACATCTAAGGGCAAAATTATAATTTTAATTATAAATAATTAAATTGGTTATTTTCTATAACATTGTGTATTTGAAAGTGTCTGTGATACATCTCTTGAGTTAATGGTAATGATAGTTCATATTTTCAAGAGTTGAAAATTTAAGACATGAATTTTCATTATTAACTCATAAAATGCTTCCGACCGTAGGATCATCATGAGGATACTGATTGATCTAAAAGGTTGGTGTATGATTGCTTCTTTAGGATAGATGAGTCTTAAGTCTACGATATAGAGATACCGAAGCAAAAGTATAGGTACTCGTTAGAGAATGAGGGCACTGAGCGTGACCACCTCGAGCTGTCATGAGGAAGTCTACCTTCTCATCGATAACTGGCTCGAAGCTACAGTGGTGTGTCTGATTCTTTGACTTGAGGTGCATCAGCAGTTGACCTTGAGGGTGTTATAGTTTGACTACACCATAACTCGATCTTCTAGCCATTCAGAATTCTGAGATGTATGTTGGCTATAGCATGTTCATTGTAGGAATTTGATTGCACCAATAGGGGATCTATCTACCTCGGTAGAAGAGGAGAAGTTCTATGATGATCATGAGAATCAAGTCCATAAGCCCATGGCCATGGTAGAGTGAAATAATAGAAAGAGTTTCTATCAGGATTTTTACATTGGACTTGAATCGAATGATTAATTCATATGATGGAAATTAGGGTTTGATGAGATCACCTTAACCCTAATCCAATCGGGGCTCAAGATAGAGAAACTTAATCACACAGGTAACTGTACCGAGAGGTTCATTTTTAGTTCTATGGGTTGCCACCATATACTGCTAGGTGTCACTCATGGATTATGGGAGCAATTAGAATGATTTGGATGATCGATTATACTAGTTGTCTAAATCAAAAAAGTTCTGATCCATCACAAGGTGTTTCGATAATATCGATGATAGATATCATGACATATCTCATTACCATATGGAACTGAATCTAACTGGATCACACAAACAAGGGTTTGGATCTGGATATTGGACTAATCCAGTTCAATTGATTTGAATAAGATTCAATTAGGTTCAAGGCAATCGTGCTAGCACATGATTGAGCCTAATATTCTTTTTTAACAATCATTAAAAGTTATCTCAACTGAGCCAAATATGTTTGGGCTTGCTCTGAAACCTTTACTTGATCTGATTGGAGCTTGTCCAGATTAGAAAAGAGTTGTCTTAATTTATGAGATAAATTTGAAACAACACTTACTATTTTTCGTCACCTGCTAAATCTTGTCTTTGAGCTTTGGTCAAATGTTAACCTTTGATACTTAGACATCTGCCCATATGTCATGCACCCATAGGAGAGAACTTTGACCCTTATCCTCCTACTAAATAGTAGAAAGGTAAGGGGCGCATGCCTAGGGAGGTGTGCGCCCAAAGTGGATAAGGATTAGAGTCCCATACTGATGGGACTCCAGTTGCTTCATGCTATCTACTAAGATGGTGCCAAAGAGTCTTTTTTGATCAGTCTTGGTGCCACCTAAGAAGATTTTTGAGGGACTCTAATTTGATTGGATCAGATGATGTCATCCCACCAATCAGATTTAGATCTAATTGCATAAAGAGCGATGATTGATCGGGATGATGTAGCACTGCATGGCACAGCAGGGTCTATATAAACCCTTTCTATGCCTAGGATTTAGAGCTTCTACCCTTTGCCCATGCCACATAGTCCCTCTCCCTCCTTCTCCATGCCACCTTTAGATCCTCTCTCTCCTATCCACGTCCAAAAGTTTTTGGGTGCAAGTTTGGTGCGATCCGAGTAAGAGAAAGGCGATAGGAAAGGAAGAAGGCAACACCACTGCAAGAGACAACGGCTGATCTTCAAAATCTATTTTGAAGACCATCAAGATCAAATCCAAATTTAATTTTTGAAGGATAGATTGAGAAAGAGAAGATCTCTAGATCCTGTCCGAGTGGATACCGATAGAGGTCAGGCACTTGCATGGCTACATCCACAACCTCAAGCAAGCTTTAGAATCATCACAGGGTAATAGGATTACCCATAATAAGGTATAATTAAATTAAATTAAATTTATTTTATTTTATTTTATTTTATGAGATTGATAAAATTAGATTTGAAGAGTCTCAAATCTAATTTGGATCTAAGAAAAAAAATTTTAAAATATTCCTCTTGATCCAATCAGATCTGAACGAATTTGATCCAAAAAATAGGATTTTTTCCTTCAGTTCTAAAAGAAGTACCCAATCGAGTGATCACCTCCTCCTTTGTTCAAGCAAAAATGCCTTTTAGAAAAGCCTTCTCTCGATGATCTACCACCACCGCCACATGATCGGAGCCAAAACTAGCCAATCATTTGGCTAGCTTTAGCACCCTCACCTGCACAGCAACCTCCCTAACTGGCAATAGTGATAGATGTCAACTAGTTCAACCTGCTGGTATAGCAGGTGAGAAGCCTCATGGAAGCCATGTAGGTAATGTATCTACCCCTAGAAGGTTTCTGCTCCCATCAAGCTTGCAGCACTTTGAAATCCATGATCGAGATGATGTCCTCGATCGAAGGCTTCAGAAAATGAATCGATGGATTGAGGAGCTCTACCATGCTTCCTCTGCCCGAAATGATGAATTTTGCATTGATCCATCGTTCACTACCAAAATCATGCAGGGGCCCATCCTACCAAACTTTAAGCTCTCTCAATTTGAAAGTTACGGTAGAACTTCAAATCCCATTGATTACTTAGAGGCCTTTTGAACTATGATGCTACTCCATGGCATGCCAGATATCATTTTGTGCCAAGATTTCCTATCAACACTGAAGGGTGCAACAAAAAACTGGTACTCAAGCCTAAAACTAGGTACCATCTACTCTTTTGATTAGTAGAGCCATCAATTTGTGGCTCATTTTATTAGCAGGTGACATCAAAGGCAAGGCTCCGATTTCCAAATCAACATCAAGAAGAAAGAAAGAAAGTCCATCCAAGCCTATATTAGCCACTTTAGCATTGCTGCTTTAGAGGTCCAAAATTTGGATTAATCTATTGCAATGGCCGCTTTGAAGGATGGCTTTTTGAAAAATAATCTCCTCTTCTCGTTGGAGAAGAAATACCTCAAAAACTTTACTGATATGCTAGCTTAGGCTGAAGGCTATGCCCGAGCTAAAGAAGCTTTCAAGCTGTGGGACGATAATGCCCTAAGAAAGTGGCAAGCAGGGAAATCTAGTAAGCCAACACCTATGGAAAAACCAAGAGAAGGTCGGCTGTACTCCAAAACTCCTAAATACAGATGAACCTGAACCCTACCTCAGGCTCATTGGTCAAGAAGCCTAGACAGAAGGATGTGGCAAAGCCCCCCTCCCAAAAGATTCAATAACTATGCCCCTCTGTGTGCTCCAAAAATTTAAGTTTTGATAAAAATTAAGGAGCAGTTGTCGAGGCTAGGAAAGTTACGATCTCATCCTAATAAGTGCAATCCCAATAAATACTACCTGTACTATCATGACCATGATCACGATACTAAAGAATATATCTAGCTTCAGGATAAAATAGATGAGCTAATCAGGTGAGGTTGGTTGGACCAGTTTCTGTGACATTGTTCTGAAAGGAAAGAAGAGCAGCCAAGAGCTCTCCCATAGCCTAAGCAACCTCGAAGGAAAAAACCTTGAGAAAACCAACCTCCACTAGGAATCATCAATACTATAGCTTGAAAACATCGGCAAGGGTAAGCTGGTGGATCAATAGAGCTGACAAAAAGGTAGAGGATCGAAGAATCCATCGCTTTTACTGAAGAAGATACATAAGGGATCCAGTTTTCGCATGATGATGCAATTGTAATTAATTTGAATATTATAAATTATGATGTATGTGTGTCTTGATTGATAATGAAAGTTCTATAGATATCTTGTTTTATGATATTTTCTCCAAGATGTCTATACCTAATAGTTGTATGGGACCACTAAGCTCACCACTAGTGAGGTTTATCGGTAACACCATATCGATTGAGGGAATAATTATTTTACCCATTGTGGTAGGTCGGTATGCAAAGTAGGCTCACGCCCAAATCGACTTCTTGGTGGTTAAAGCTCCTTCTGCCTATAATACCATACTTGGATGACCTAGGTTTGATGCACCCCGAGCCAAAAAGTCTACATATTATCCAAAGATGAAGTTTCTAATAGAATTTAGAGTTAGAGAGATCCGAGATGATCAAGGCTTAGCATGTCATTTTTACACAATTGCTTTGCAAGAAGAAAAATAATTTGAGCTTTGTTCTGTAGATAGACTTGATGTTCATGATGATTTAACTGAAGGACGGGGAGAACCAATTGATGATTTAGTCACAATCTCTCTAAATGGTAGGAATGAAGATCATATAGTTCAGATTGGTTCAAATTTTGATAGAGAAGTTAAAAGACAGCTAGTTACCTTCTTACAAAGGAATGCAGATGTTTTTGCTTGAGTTCCTGCGGATATACCTAGGATAGATGTAGAGATAATAGAACACCATCTGAGTGTGCATCATAAACATCGACCTATGAAGCAAAAGAAGCAAAGCTTTCACCAGAGCATCAGAAGGCAATTATGGATGAGGTGGATAATTTTCTTAAAGCTTAGTTTATTTGATAAGTATCTTATCTAAACTGGATAGCAAATATGGTCCTAGTTAAGAAAGTGAATGAAAAGTCGCGAATGTGCATAGACTTTACAAATTTGAATAAGGCCTATCCAAAGGATAGCTACCCTCTATCTAGAATTGATCAGTTAGTGGATGCAACCTCGGACCATGAGCTCCTCACCTTCATGAATGCCTTTTCTTGCTATAATTAAATTCAAATGGCACCTAAAGATGAGGAAAAAACTATCTTTATTACTAACCATGATCTTCATTGTTATAAGGTTATAACATTTGGATTCAAAAATATAGGTGCAACCTATCAGCACCTGATAAATAAAATCTTCAAAGAGCAGATCGATCGCAACATGAAAATTTACGTGGATGACATACTCGTTAAAACCTGATATTCAAGAAATCACATTACTGATCTAGAAGAGACATTCAACACTCTCCAAAAGTACAAGATGAAGTTGAACATGATGAAATATGCTTTCAGAGTAACCTCAAAAAAATTCTTGGGGTTTATGGTGTTGAGGCACAGTATAGAGGCAAATATAGAGAAGATCCAAGCCATTCAAGAGATGGCCTTCTCTAAGATAATAAAAGAAGTTCAACACCTGAAGGAAAAGATTGTGGCTTTGAATCAATTTATTTCGAAGTTAGTGGAATATGATATGTCTTTTTTTCAAATGCACAAACAATTGAAGAATTTTTATTCAACTTCAAAATGTCAGTAAGCCTTCGAAGAACTAAAGAACTACCTCGGCTCACCTCCTCTCCTTGCCAAACTTAAACCTGGTGAAGAATTATTTCTATATTTGGTGGTATCATTTGCAGCCATAGGAGCTTTCTTAATCGGAGAAGAGAATAAAGTTTAAAAGCTTATCTATTATATAAGCTGAGTCCTAAGAAATGCAGAAATAAGGTATATCAAATTAGAAAAACTAACTTATGCTTTATTGATTACAGCCAAAAAGCTCTGACCCTACTTTCAAGGGCACACAATAATAATTCTCACAGATCAACCTGTAAAGACAGTCCTTCATCGACCTGATACCTCTAGAAGAATTACAAAATGGATGATCAAACTCATAGAATTTGACATAAAGTTTCAATCTCAAGCATCCATTAAAGCTTAAATACTTATCGATTTTGTGATGGAATGCACTAATCTGGATCCGACCAAGCCTGAGCAACAAGAAGCCAATAATCTAGCAGAAAGCGAAGAGCAGATGGTCGCACGTTACCTCAGAGGTCTACAACAATAGATCCAAGATGCCCTGTGGCTTCACACGATGTGGACAGTCAAAGAAGCATACCATAGGGCTATAGTGGCTGAGGATCAATTATGACGAAGATCTTTACCCCGATCTGAACCTCTCCTACAAACCAATCAAGCACCGACAACTAACAATCAAAGGAATATGCGGCACAACCCAACCCCTACCCCTCCTATCTGTATTGCTGATACGAGACCTCCATACTAGTTCAAGCAGGATCTTCCATGATTAGATGCTTTAAAATTATGGCAAGGTTGGGCATACCTAGAACAAGTGCCAGAAACCTACTAGTCATCCCATAAAACAACTACTGATTAAAGAAGAAGAACCTACTGATGAAGAATAAGAATCGGTATATGATGAAACTGGTGGTGAGGAGGATGATCCTATACTTTTTGGAGATAGCGAAAAAGCCCTCATTATGCAAAAAAGTTTGCTGGTATCGAGAAAAGAAGAGGAAGAGTATTGGAGGCAAACAAATATTTTTCATACATGTTGTACCATTGCAAAAAAAGTTTGTAATGTAATTATCGATGGCAGTAGCTACAAAATTTTATCTCCTAAAAGGCCATCATGAAGCTGAACCTATCAATAGAAAAATACCCTCGGCCATACAAACTTTCATGGTTCAAAAAAAGAAGTGAAGATGTTGTCGATAGTCGCTACCTTGTATCTTTCTCCATCGAACAGAAGTACTACGATAATATCTGATGTGATGTTGTGGCCATGGACACCTGTCATCTACTCCTGAGAAGGCTATGGCAATATGACTGCAATGTCACTCATGATGGCCAATGAAATACATATACATTCTTCAAAGATAATCAAAAGATCATCCTAGCACCGATGAAGGAAGAAGATCTATCCAAATCGAAATTGGAGTCCAACATCAATCTTTTGACAAAACATGCATGCCTAAAAGGAGGCAATGGAGACCAGTTACTTGCTAGTAGTGGTAGAGAAGGGCACATTAGCCGAGCATGATATGCCAACCTAGGTATGTTCTATTCTCAAAAAATTTGCTGATGTGTTCCCTAAAGACTGCCTATAGGATTACCACCAAAATGAGATATTCAACACCACATTAATCTTGTTCTCAAGGCAAATCTACCAAACAAGCTGGCATATCACATGAGCCCAGATAAGCATGAGGAGCTACAGCAACATGTCTAAGAGCTATTGGACAAAGGATACATCCATTCGAGTATGAGTCCATATGCAGTACCTGCCCTGCTGGTTTCAAAGAAAGAGGGTTCATGGTGCATATACATCGATAGCCAAGCCAATAATCGGATCACTATCAAAAACCAATTTTCAATTCCAAGGCTGGATGATATGCTTGATCAACTTGCTGGAACCAAGATATTCACCAAGATTAATTTGAAGAGTGGCTATCACCAGTTGCGGATCAGGCTTAGAGGCGAATGGAAGATAGCCTTCAAAATGAGGGAGGGCTTATATGAATGGATGGTGATGCCGTTCAGACTTTCTAATGCACTGAGTACCTTTATGAGACTGATGAATCATGTGCTGTAGCTATATATTGGTAAATTTGTTATGGTTTATTTTGATCCTATACTAATTTACAGCCTATATTAGAAGATCACTTGCAGTATCTTATAAAGGTTCTTAGCACCCTAGAGAGAGAAAAGTTATTCACCAATCCAAAGAAGGACAGTTTCATGGTGGATAGCCTGACCTTTCTTATCTATGTCATCTCCTCTAAGGGACTGCATGTTGATCCATCCAAGATTCAGGCAATTCAGAATTGGCTGGTGCCATGCAGCATCTTTGAAGTCTGAAGTTTCCATAGCTTGGCATCTTTCTACTGTAGATTCATTCATGATTTCTCTTTGATAATATCTCCTATGACTGATTGCATGAAAGGATGGCAATTTTAGCAGATGCCCGAGGTGAATGTTGCTTTTGAAGAAATCAAATTAAAGATCACCTCTATTGATGTCCTTGCCCTTCCTGATTTCACCAAGGTCTTCGAAGTGGAGTGTGATGCATCCTCTATTGGAGTCGATGGAGTTCTCAGTCAAAAGGGATGGCCTATTTGTTTTCACAATGAGAAGTTATCCAGGTCCAAGCTAAGCTATTCAATATATGATGTGGAGTTTTATGCGATGACCAACACACTTTGACAATGGTGTCATTATTTAGTCTAGAGAGAGTTCATCTTATACATTGATCATGAAACCCTTAAATACATCAATGGTCAAGAAAAGCTGAGCCACAGGCATATTAAGTGGGTGAATTATTTACAAGAGTTCTACTTTATTTTGAAGCATAAATCTAGTACTCAGAATCGGATGGCAAATGCGTTAAGCCAAACAGCCAAGCTTCTAGGAGTTCTTCATGTGGAGGTGATTGGATTTGATACTCTAAAAGATCTTTATGACAACGACCTGACTTTGGCCGAATTCCTAAGAGGTACATTCTCATACCCAAACTGATTACCAATTACATGATGGATTTTTGTTTCAAGGTGTGTAGCTATGTATTCTCAATTGTTCCCTATAAGAAAAGATTGTGCAAGAGCTGCATAATGAAGAACACTTTGGTAGTGATAAGACTCTCACACTCATTCATCATAAATACTACTGGCCAAAGTTGAAGCATGATATAACCAAATTTATGGAGCGATGTAGGATCTATCAAGTATCAAAGGGGACAGCAATAAATGCAAGATTATATACCCCTCTATCTATTCCAGACCATCCATGGGAAGAGATCGGCATGGATTTCATTTTGGATCTACTTGTTACTCAGAGATGGTGTGATTCAGTGCTGGTCATGGTAGATAGGTTCTCAAAGATGGATTACTTCATTGCCTATCAAAAGACCTTAGATCCTTCAAATGTTGCTTAACTATTCTTCAAAGAAATAGTGCATCTCCATGGAGTACCCAAATCTATTACCTCTGACCGAGACACAAAGTTCATGAGCCACTTTTGGAGGAGTCTGTGGAGGAGCTTGAGAACCATATTACAATTTAGTTCAGCCTATCATCCTCAAACAAATGGACAGACTGAATTCGTCAATAGAAGCTTAGGAAATCTATTAGGGAGTCTTGCTGGAGAGCATCCAAAGCAATGGGATTTGGTTTTGGCATAGACTGAGTTCGCATTCAACCGTTCGATGAACAAGACCATAGGTTACAGCCCGTTTCAGATTATCTATGGATTAAACCCAAGTAATGTTCTGGATTTAACCCCAATCAATTTCAAAGGATGATCCAATGCAAAGGCTAAAGATTTAGCTGCTGACCTTTAGGCTATTCATCAATCAATAAAGAAATGGATAGAAGCCAATAATGCTAAGTATAAGGAGGTTGTACATAAGCATAGAAAGAAGTTGACTTTTGAAGTCGACGATCATGTATGGGCTGTTCTAACTAAGGATCGATATCCGGTGGGAGAACACAACAAGCTAAGCCAACAAAAGATGGATCCTTTCAAAATAATCAAAAAAATCAATGACAATGCCTATCAGCTGAAGTTACCAAGTCATCTTCGAATCTCTGATGTGTTCAATGTGAAGCATCTAATTTCATATGTAGGAGATTCATCAGATGAAGAAGTTTCCAACTCGAGGACAAGTTTCTTCTAGCCAAAGGAGGATGACGTAGATGTCGCAGTAGATATATGAATTTAAGATATTAGATCCGAAAGGGTGTGAATTCAACCTGATTGCATCAATTCTATAGGGTTCTAACACTACCGAGCTAGAATAGCTATAACTTTGTCATCCGATGTCAGAATCCTTATTATAATCCCATTCCGAAAACCTCTCTTTGAGCCCTGTAGGATTGACTGCTTTGCTATCACTAAAAATTTCATAGCCTAATTTTATTACCTGACAATGGCAATGCTCAAATTTACTAGTATTTCTAGTCCAAGTAGGAGTCTAGTTTTTTATTTTATTTTATTTTATTCTTTTTTATTTCATTTAGGATTTTTTTTTGATTTTGTTTAGAATTTTTTTACTTCTAAATTAAGTCTTATACACGATAAATAAGGCCCTTGGCCTTCATTGTAATCAGCCAACTTTCGAGTTATTGAATTTAATTTCAAGAGAAGAGCTTTTCTTCCTCTTTCTTTCATTTCTTTTGTTTCATGCATCTTCCATCCTTCTTCTCCAATGATTGTCATATTATAAGTTGTGTCAACTTCTTAAATCTCATAAGACTACTTCTTATCTACTAAGATCGATAAATCCCATCTAGGTGCATACCCTACTCCTATAATGAATCCATTACAGCCAACATATACTACAAGAATCTAAATAGTTAAGAGACCATGTTTATATGTAGTCAAACAATAGCAACCTCATTATAAGCAACTAAGGCATCGTAGGTCAAAGAACCATTCACACTACTACATCATCGAGAAGATCATTGACAAGTGAGTAGACATCCATGTAATCTTTAGTATGATCATACTTGGTATCGATGTTCTCTAACAACTATCCGCATTCTCGCTTAGTTCACTACTACAAAAAAGAGCTACGACATGGTTCGTAACCACTATCGTAGCCTAAAAAACTATTGCCATAGGCTAGGACAGTGGTTATTTAACTGCTGCTACGGCAGCAATCGCCGTAGCTCTATAGCAGTGGTTGTTTGAATCGCTGCCATAGATAGCCTATTACAGTGGTTTATAAACTACTGCAATAGATCGACCTATAGCAGCAGTTATGTAACCGCTGCCATAGGTTATCTATAGCAGAGGTTACATAACCGCTATCATAGATAATCTATAGCAGCGATTTTTTCACCACTACCATAGGTCTAATGCAGCGATTGACACCATTTGCATCAGGAACCTATGGCAGTGATTGGCACAGATATAGCAGCGGTTATAAAATCACTATCGTAGATCTTGAATAATTAAAAAAATTAAAATTTTTATTTTTTATATATTTTATCTAATAAATATAGATATATAATATAAAATAATATAATAAATATAAAAATTATTTTAAAATACTAAAATTTTATTATCAAATAAAATTTATTATAATATTTTTTTTAAAAAATAAAATACATCAAAAGTCTCCTAAATCTACATCATCGTCATCGTCATCCGGAGTCAGAGCCAGAGCCAGAGCCAGAGCTGAAGTTGGAGCTGGTGCTAGAGCCGGAGTCGAAGCTAGAGCTAGAATTCAGGCCAACACATCCTCAAAGTCCATGACTTCAAAACATGTGCTGAGTGTCGACATCATGTCTCTCACGATGCCCTTCAGATGAGATGCGTGCTCCTCAGCCCGATCTACCAGCATCGCAGCATGATCTTCCCGTGCCAATGCCTCCTCAAGCTTCTTTTGACTGACGACACTGAAAGTCTATGAGGAGATGCTTGCCTTAGACCAGTAGCTCATCGGTGTGTGTCCGAACTTGCATCGGATCCTTCTAGAGTGCTCAGGCCCCAAGACCTGAGATAGATGGTCATAGGGCCCAGAGGTATCCGGGCCCTCACTCGCGAGTGCATCTAACTGATCCTGTAATTATAAATTAAAATAAAATTTTATAAAAAATACTATAATACTAATCATATATACTAATATATTTAATACTTACAAAAATACGCCCGATCATGATTTTCATCAGCCTGTTCGTCTTATCCATGCAGCTGGATCGAAAGATCTCGCTATGGCTGGGCATCACTCCATCTCTTATCAGCTATAACAAAAAATAAATTTATCAGAAAGATGATAAAAAATATGAATTCAATTTATCTAGTAAGATTTAGAATTAATTACCTCTCTATGCACATGACTAGCCATAGACTCGTGGCCTAGAGTGTGCGTATACTCCTGGGCTGCATAGTTCTTCCAGTTTTGATGGAAGATAGCCTAACAAGTATTCAAATAAATAATAAATATTTATAAAATATTTAAATAAAACTTTAAGTGTATTAAAAAATTTAAAAGTTAGAAATTTTATCTTGAACTCCTGGCTCCTCCAGTGTCTAACCATCCTCTCCCACTAACTCGAAGGACAGTCCTGTATATAGGAAACAAGCTCCTACAGAGTGTCTCATCAGTGCTCGAGCCATCCTCTATAGAGCTTGACCTTATAACCCTAGTACAACTCTCCGATCTTCCTCAGTCGAACATCTCGAACCCTCTCGTGATCAGAAAAGTCATACCTCCTCTGCACAAAGTTATCAAAAACCATCAAACACCAATCTCTGGGCTCTATGAGAATAATGTCCGACTGTCTCACAAGCACTCCAAAAAAAGAATGCATCTCCCATGCAATCTCTCCTACCAACCTTCCCTCCGCATCGTAATAGACCATCACCTGATGCTGGTGGTTCCACACGTGTGCCATACATGTGGGATCATGAAATATCCGACTGAATGATGCACCTATAATGTAAATATGTTATGCTAATATATAAGTATACAAATACTATATAAAAAATAAAGTTGTACTAATATAATAAAAACGTACACTCAGATGCCTGCGTAGTAGCATGTATCTCAGATATGGATGATGCTAGAGGCTCAGCTGTCGGTGGAGTATATATCGTTGGTGGAGTAGATGTCGTCGATGGAGTAGATGCCGGCAATGGAGGTCTCTGAGTAGCCAATGTCAAGATGGATAGAGTATGCTTCGACTGCTCCTCGGATGCTGAACTGTGCATAACCCATCGAGGGGCAGGGATGAAAGCTAGATGGCGTTTCAGTGCCATCATGATCTACAACATTAATGAATATTAATCAATATAACATATTGAACAATAATATTAGTATAGCATCAATAAATAGTCTCTAATATGTACACTAATCAATTGATGGGTCTATCATTATGCAATGCAATAAACAAAAGTAATAAGATATAAACATCCAAAAAATCTTATGCAATAAATTCTACAACATGAATTACATTCATAAATAATTAAGGATGACTTCTATGATTTGCACGACCTGGAATCGAATCGAAGAGTTGAAGGGTGACTTTAAATTGCCTTAGGAGAAATCATTGTTAGATATATGTGC
This sequence comes from Cocos nucifera, assembly GCA_006176705.1. Classification (NCBI taxonomy): domain Eukaryota; kingdom Viridiplantae; phylum Streptophyta; class Magnoliopsida; order Arecales; family Arecaceae; genus Cocos; species Cocos nucifera. The sequence continues at coordinate 273,554 of QRFJ01001586.1, forward strand.
CCTAGAAGCCAGAATTGGCTGACACTTGTAATACACTTCTAGGGGCAAAATTATAATTTTGACTAATATCAATAAAATGGGTTATTTTCTATCACATATGTGTATTTAGTGTCTGTGATACATCCTTTGAGTTAATGGTAATGATAATTCATATTTTCAAGAGTTGAAAATTTAAGACATGAATAATCATTATTAACTCATAAAATGCTCCCGACCATAGGATCATCACGAGGATGGTGATTGATCCGGAAGGTTGGTGTACAATCGCTTCTCTTTAGTAGATGAGTCTTGAGTCTACGGTGTGGAGACACCGGAGCGAGAGTACAGGTACTCGTTAGAGAACGAGGGCACTGAGCGTGACCACCTCGAGTAGTCATTAGGGAGTCTACCTTCTCGTCAATGACTGACTCGATGCTGCAGTAGTGTGTCTGGTTCTTTGACCTGAGGTGCATCGGCAGTTCACCTTGAGGGTGTTATAGTTTGACTACACCATTACTCGGATCTCCTAGCCATATGGAAACCCTGAGGTGTATGTTGGCTATAGCATGTTCATTGTAGGAACTGGATTGGCATCAAGATGGAATCTATCTACCTCGGTGGTAGAGGAGCAGCCCTATGATGATCATGAGAATCAAGTCCAGAAGTCCATGGCCATGGCAGAGTGAAATAATAGAAAGAGTTTCTATTTAGATTTTCACATTCGGACTCGAATCGAATGATTACATCATATGACAGAGACTAGGGTTTGACGAGTTTACCTTAACCCTAATCTGATCGGGGCTCAAGATAGAAGAACTTAATCACACAGGTAGCTGCACCAAGAGGTTCGCATTCAGCTCTGATGGGTTGCCACCATATACTGCTAGGTGTCACTGGTGGATTTTGGGAGCAATTAGAATGATTTAGATGATCGATCATTCTAGCTGTTCGAATCAGAAGAGTTCTGATCCATCGAAAGGAGTTTCGATGATGTCGATGATAGAGATCATGACATATCCCATTACCATACAGAACTGAACCTAACTGGGTCACACAAACAAGGGTTTGAATCTGGTGATCATCAATTGAACTGATCTAGTTCAATTGATCTGAATGAGATTCAATTAGGTTCAAGGAAATCGTGCTAGCACTCGATTGAACCTAACGTTCTTCTTTTACTATCATAAATAAGTTGTCCTGACTGAGCCAAAGGAGTTTGTGCTCAATCAGAGGCCTTCATATGGTCTGACTGGAGGTTGTCCAAGTCAGAAAAGGTTGTCTTATTTTGTAAGACATTACCTGCCATTTTTGGTCACCTGCCATTTCTTGTTCTTTGACTTTGGTCAAAAGTCTACCTTTGACTGGTCAAATGTTGACCATTGACACTTTGACTTTTGACCACATGTCATGCACCTATTGGAGAGCTTGGTGGGGGCCTGTCCCCCTACCAGAACCTGGCAAGGAGGAGGGCGCACGCCACCCTTGGCGTGTGCCCAAGTTGGAGGCGCCTAGGAGTCCCTTGTTGGACAAGGACTCCATCTCCTTTTTGGATTCCAATTAGAGTTCTCCTAAGAACCAACTTTGACTGTCTTAGGCACCCTCTAAGGAGGAATCCAGGGGACTCTATTCCCACCAATCAGATTTAGATCTGATTTCACAAAGGGTTGTGATTGGTTGGGAAGAAGAGGAGTTGGATCACAGTTAGTCTATAAATAAGACCCTGCGCCCAACTCAAAAGAGATTGAAGATTTCCATACGCCCCAAGGCTGCCTCTCCCTCTCCTTCCTCCATGCCAAACCACTTCTTCTCCCTCTCCTCTCCACGTCCAAAAGGAGTTTTGGACCTTGGTTGGTGCGATCCAGATCAAAGAAAGGCGACATCAAAAGCTAGAAGGCTGCGCTGCTGCAAAGGACGACTGCTGATCTTCAAAAGGAGTTTTGAAGATCCTCCAGATCAGATCCAGATCTAATTTTTGGAGAGATGTGATAGAGAAGAAGAGGATCTCCTAGATCCAAGCCTGAGTGGATACCGGTAGAGGCCAGGCACTTGCGTGGCTAGATCCAGAACCTTCCGCTGCATACAGGATCATCAACGGGTAATAGGATTACCCAAATCAAGGTAAATTAAATTTGATTTAATTTATCTTATTTTATTTTATTTATTAAAATAATAAGAATTCAGATCTAAAATATCTCAGATCTGATTAGATCAAAGAAAAAAAATTTTTGAAATATATCTCTTGATCTGATCAGATCTGAACGAACCTGGACCGAAAAATCAGGATTTTCCCTTCAACTGGTATCAGAGCCATGGTTCTAAAAATTATTTAGATCTAATTTTAAATTTATTTTAATTAAAAAATAAGTGATTTTAGATGTCACATGAGATGTGATCAGATCTGAAATCAGAAAAAAATTAAAATTAAATGATTTGGATCTAAGATTAGAAGATATGCATGACTAGTTCTAGAATAGAATAGTTCTATAGAATAGTCTTGCATGTTTTTGATTTAATCTGATTAAATCATATTTTAGATCTTTTATTTACTATTTTTTGATATTATAAGTGTTATAATAACATCTAAAAAATAGTAAATAAAAATTATTTAATTTTAAATATCATATGAGATATGATTGATGCATGTCTAGACTAGTTGTAGAATAGTTCTACATAATTGTCTAGATTAGAATTTATTTTGATTAGATCAATTTAAATCTAATTTTTTAGATTATTATGAGATAATTTAGATCTGAAAATATGCATGATTTGATACATGAGATGTATGCAAAATATGCCATGATTAGATCTAATTTGTATATGAGATATATGATATAGATCTAAAACTGTTTTGTAGTATTGCATGTTCCTGATTAAGGCGTTCCTCTTGGCCGTCCGGTCATAAGAACGAAGAAGGGTTTAAAGGCCCTCTCTTCCCATTCGATGGGGTGTTCTTATGATGTGTAGGGGTGCTGCGTGTTCGTCCTTAATCAGAAACCCAAAACTTACTTTCTGCAAAACCCTAGATCCTGAAACCCTAGGATTTATTGTGCATATTTTGTTTATGAACCCTACTTAATTAAGAATTAAGTTTATGGAAATATTAATTAGGTCTAAAATTGAGAATTTTCAGATCTAAGACATATTCATAATACTGGGTTCGGGCTTGGGTAGCTCAATTAGGTCTAAGCGGTTGATCAAACCGAATCAAGAGTTGGTTAGATGGGATCAACAATGCTTAAATTGACCAGCCTAATAGGATTAAGTCTGGGTCAAGATCGAGTCACGATCAAGCAAGACCTAATTAGGCTCAGAGGTTAGAGTCTGGATTGTAGGCTAACCCAATTGGTTCTGGCTCAACAATTTGGTGTCTAAGGTAAGTTTGGCACATACGACCGACTGGTTTTTAATTGGAAGCTACTCGACCTGAATGCGTTCTTGTACGAGTTAATGGCATATTCCTTCCACCGGTCTCACTTACCTGGCCATATCTGTTGACACAGTTCTGATCTGAGGTGGTCAATAATCCGAGCTAACCCATGCCACTAGGTTAGTCATAATTGTTATGACTAAGCCAAGTCTAGTTTAATGAGACCTGAATCAATTCTCCCTAAGAAAAGATTAAGTCTGAGGTCTTCCACCATTGTAGATGTGCGGGCCCTTCCCGGGGTTGATTGTTCTCGGCTGGATACAGTGGCTCAGTTGCACCGGAAGATGCAACCATGTCTATTAGGCATTGGATGCTATGGGCTGGAGGATGAGTTGGGCTCAATATTTCGGATACGGTGAGAGACTCAATTAGGAACCCAGTCTATGCAAATGGTGGGTCTGACTTAACTAAGGAGTGGATCAATATTTCGGATACGGTGAGATTCATGAATTAGAGACCAAGTTTGGGTGCACCATGATTAGAGAATCATTGAACAAGAGTTGTTCACTCATTGGCTAACCCATCACCAATAACTGTTAGGTGAGGTGATGAGTCAGTTGGTGAGACCGCACCACCCACTAGAAATCATTAATCATGGAGATTTTTGCATCTCTACAGAGGGAGTGTAGGGATCCGAGAAAATAGTGGGAGCTAATTTGTTTAAAAATAAAATTCCTAAATAAATTGGTCAAGTCAAAATTACAGTATCTAACTAGAATCTTTGACTCTCTACAGGAAAATATCTGCGTCCAACCCATTGGCACGTATCCTGGACACACATAGACTGACTGGACCCAATTATAAAGATTGGCTCAGGAACTACAAAATAGTTTTGGGTTTCGAGAAGTTAACCCATGTACTGGACCAGGACCCTCCCACCTTACCAGCCCGTCCATCTATTGAACAGAGAGCATCTCTGGAGAAATGGATAGACGAAGATAATAAGGCCAAATATTACATGTTGGGCTCGATGTCTGATGAGCTCCAGCGCCAACATGAGGATATTGGGACTGCTCGCCATTCAGATTGATTTTGGATAGAGGGTAGCTATCTTTCGAGTAGGCCTTATTCAGATTTTGGATAGAGGGTAGCTATCTTTCGAGTAGGCCTTATTCAGATTGGTGAAGTCTATGCACATCCTCCATTTTCCATTCATTTTCTTGATAAGGACTATATTTGCGATCCAATCTAGATAGGATACCTTTCGGATGAACTGGACCTTAAGGAGTTTGTCCACCTCATCCATGATTGCCTTCTACCACTCGAGTGCGAAGTTATACTTCTTTGGCTTCACAGGTCAATGTTTATGGTCCACACCTAGGCGATGCTCTATTACCTCGGCATCTATTCCAAGCATGTCTATAGGAACCCAGGCAAAGACATCAGCGTTCCTTCATAGAAAGGCGACGAGCTATCTTTTAACTTTTGCCTCCAAATTTGAACCAATATAGACTGTATGGTCCTTATTCCCATCATTTAAGGATACTACAACTAGGTCATCAATTGGTTTCCCTCATTCTTCAGCTAGGTCATCACGAGCATCAAGTCCATCCACTGGGCAAAGTTCTGGCTACTTTCCTCATAGAGTAATTATATAATAATGACATGGTAGAGCTTGGTCTCCTCTGACTTCTCTAACACCATACTCCATTGGAAACTTTATTTTCAAGTAGTATGTTGATATCATAGCTCAAAGTGTATTCAGCCTAAGTTGGCCGAGGATTGCATTGTAAGCAGAATGAGCCTTCACCACTAAGAAATTGATTTAAGCTTTCGATTGCTTCAGATGCTGACCTGCTACAACTAATAAAATGATTATTCCTTCAACTGGTATAGCACCACCAGTGAACCCCACCAATGGAGAGCTTATTGGTCTCATGCGGCTATCAGGCATGGATATTTTAGAGAAAGCATCATAAAATAACACATCTACAGAACTTTCATTATCAACTAAGATATGATGTACATCATAATTGGTAATATTTAAAGAAACTACAATCGCATCATTATACAGAAATTGAATCCCTTGGCATCTTCTTCAATGAAAGCAATGGTTTTTCAGTTCTCCACTTCTTTGCTGACTCTACCGATCCACTGGCCCCCTCTTGTCGATGTCCTATAGCAATTATGTTGCTGATTCTATAAGGGGGTCGATCTCCATGTGGTTCTTCCCTCCAAGGTGGCTCTGGCTATAGAAGGGCTCTTAGCCGATCTTTCCTTCTCTTAGGCTGACGTCATAAAAATCAATCCAATCGACCTCATCTAATCAGCTCCTCAATTTCATCTTAGAGTTGAATGTATTCCTCAATATCGTGATCATGGTCATGATGATATAAGTAGTATTTATTTGGATTGTGCTTGCTTGGATAAGACCGCATCTTATCTGGCCTCAAAAGTTACTCTTTGATTTCCAGCGATACTTAGATTTTTGGAGCATTCAAGAGAGAGTAGTTATGAAATCTTCAAGGAGAACTTTACCGTATCCTTCGATCTACATTTCTTGGTTGACGAGCTTGAGATGGAGTTCGAGCTCGTCTGCACTCAGGAGGGATCCTAGAATGCGGTCGAGCTTCGCTTGGCTTTTCTTCAGGTATGGATTTGCTAAATTCTTCCACCTACCTCTCTCCTACGGCCTCATCATCTCAAAGCTTAAAAGTTTCTTTAGCTTAGGCATAGCTCTCAGCCCAAGCCAACATGTTGGTGAAGTCTCAAGGATACTTCTTCTCCAAGAAAAAGAGGAGATCATTCTTTTTAAGGCCATCCTTCAGTATGGCCATAGCAATAGACTGGTCAAAGTGTTGGACCTCTAGAGTAGCAGTATTGAAGTGACTGACATAAGTTAGGATGGACTCCTCTTTCTTCTACTTGATATTAACAAGGGAGTCCGAACTGAAGGAAATAGATCTAGGGTTTTAGGGTTAGATTTTGAAACTTTTTCAAATCTACACAGTGAATGAGATAAACTAATCAAATTAATTTATAAATACACAAAAAAAACATCTAGATCTAGGATCCTATTACGTGATCTAAGCATGCCATTAAATCAAAAATTAAAATATCAAAAAAAAACATGTTGATCATATCAACATAAATCTACACTAGATCAAATTTAGGTATATAATAGTTAGATCATATCATCCTTACCTTTGCAAATTGAGTTTTTTAACTCATTGATCCATGCCTGAGGTTGTTGCTCCAAGTTGCACACATGTTCGGTCTCTACAAGTTGTCCACACGAACCCTCGAACATTGATCAAAACTTCGATGCCCAAAAATGAGCACAATATGCTAGTACTATGCTGATCCTTCTTCGATGGTCAATCTAGATCTTTCTTCTTCAAAACTTAGACTCTGTAATTTTTTAGAAGAAAGGAAAGAGATTTTTGAACTTATGACACCTCTCAAAAATCTCTATAGGAGGAAGAGGTTAATGAAAAACCCTGGAAGAAGAATCCTTCTTCTTCTTCTTTGTTTCTCTCACAAAGGAACTCTTATTTTGTCTCCACAAAATCCTATGCCCCAACCTCTCTATGCCCAACCTTTCCATGCCCAAGAAGCTCTCTCTAATGTCTAGAATCTCTAAAGAAATTAGGGCCAAAGACCCTTTAAATAGAGAGATATGGACTAGGTCAAATACCTAGTCAAGGGTTGTCCAAATTGAGCAAGACTTGGGGCGCCCAACTCTTGGGTGCCTCCTCCATTTTTTCTACCGTGGACCACAAATTTTGTGCACACAAAACCTCCTCTAAAAGCCACAAAAATTCCAAGGAAATTAGGAAGTGCTAGCAGCAAGCATGGGGAGGAGTTTTGATAATAACAAACTCTATCAAATAGAGTTTGAATTCAAACCTTCTAACCACATTTGACTTGGTCCACAACAAAATGCCATATAAAAAAGAAGGGAGGAGATGGGGCATGCATGAATGGCCTAGAGAGAAGATTTTACAAGCATAAAACTTCCAAAGAGGGGCATGGTGGGTGTTGGGACTAAGGTGGTGCAAGGATAGAAGTCCTAGTCACACTAGGACTTCTAATTTGACTTGGTCCAACTTGTTCTTTGGACCAAATAAAATCAAATTTAATTTAATTAAATTAGAATAGATCTTAGTCCAACTAATAATTTGATTAAATCAAATTTAATTTAAATTTAATTTTTAATCAAATTAGAGATTTGGTTCAAACAAGTTTTAATTGAACTAGGACTAGTTCTTCCTTGCAATTCGCTCATCCAATAAATTAATTAGACTTGATCCAATCAAGCCCAAACCAAATCTAATTAAATTATATTTAATTAAACTTAATCTCAGCCCTCTGACTTAATCAAATTAAGCTAATTAAAAATTTAATTGCTAATTTATCTTTCTGTAATACTTACACTAGGCTGAATATCAATCGTATTGATCGTTTGACCTAATAATGATTCTTAATCGTCGACCAACCATCCGATCAAATTAAAAAATTTTATGTGTATGATACTATAGGTTCAAACCTAAGCTGGTAGCATAAAAATAAATATTTGTATCAATCGAAGTGACCATCTAGTAATGGTACCCGACGGTCGGATAGGTCAAATGTGTAGAACAACATCCTTAGAATCCTTATGGATATAGTTTTCATATAATTCATCCTCTTAACCAAAATGCTCGTAGGACACCTTAGAGTTTAACTGTCAACTCTGATTAGGTCATCCATATTATATCTCAAAATATCAAATCCATCTTATGGATTATCCTAGCCAAGATTTTGCTATATTGAAATACGGTGATACATTCTTCTCCAACTCTTGGAGTGGTCAATCCCATCTTGATCACTCACTGACTTCATAAGTACTTGACTATGCCCAAAATTCTTTCATTGCTAAATTAAAAATTCAGTTATCTTAGTATCAAAGCTTAGTGAGTTGCTTGCAAGCCACTATGGTGATCTCAGATCTAAGAGATATTTATACCTATATCCTATCAGAGCAATTCTCGATAGCAAAATGCTCTAGAGTTGGTCACTTTTAGTGACAATATATCCTTAAATCTCACTTATATGCCATACCAGTATCTCCACACTCCTTGGTTAAGAGAAAAATCAATATATATGCCATACAACGATCTATGCTCGATAAACATTATTATCCTAATGAACAACATATCATTTGATCGTAAATAGTTTAAGGACTAATTGATAAATTCTCTCTTTATCGAAAATCAAATAGTCCTAAGAACTTCATCATAATAATGGAGTTCATTAGAAGATATAGATTTTATGATGAAAATGTCAAAATAAATATTTTATTCATTAATAAATCAATTATAATTATAAGGTAGTTTAATCGTCAATAAGCTAATGATTGACTTTGGAACACATTTTTTAATAACTCCCACTTGTCCTAAAGCCACTCGGCATAATATCTAATATCCATCTTTGACTTATGCTTGTTGAACTCTTTTAACGCCAGGGCTTTAGTGAAGGGGTCAGCCAGGTTCTTCTTTCCATCAATCTTCTGAAGGTCAACATCACATTGATCTACTTTCTCCCGGACCAGGTGGTAGCGGTGCAGTATGTACTTCATCCATTGATGTACTTTTGGTTCCTTTATCTGAGCAATGGCACCAGTGCTGTCATAGTAGAGTAGGATCGGTCCATCAAGAAAAGGTGCTACTCTGAGCTCGATAATGAATTTTCTCAGCCACACAACTTTCTTCGTAGCATCTGATACTACGATATACTTCATTTCACAAATTAAATCTGCCATAGTATACTACTTGGAACTCTTCCAGCAAATGGCTCCACTATTTAAGATAAAGATATAACTCAACATGCTTCTACTATCATCATAGTCAAATTGAAAGATGGAGTTAGTAAACCCCACAAGTTTTAGATCTGACTTGTCATAAACCAACTATTGATCCTTAGTATTTCTCAAATACTAAAGGATGGCTTTCACCACTTTCTAGTGGTTCTCTCTTGTATCAGATTGGTATCTACTTACTACTCCTAGTGAGTATGCCATATCTAGTCTTGTACATGTCATGGAATATATGATAGATTCCACTACCGAAGCATATGAGACTCTACTCATATGCTCTCTCTCTTCAGGTGTTGTCGGACAATCTTTCTTAGAGATAGAAATTCCATGGCCTATCGAAAGATAGCCCATTTTGGAATTCACCATACTGAACCTCTTCAGCATAATTTCTATGTATGTGGACTGGGATAACACAAGCATCCTCTTAGATCTATCCATATAGATCTTCATTCCTAGAATGTAGGATGCTTCATCCAAGTCCTTTATGGAGAACTGAGATAACAATCAAACTTTTATTTGTTGTAGTGCGGGAATGTCATTCCTGATTAAGAGAATGTCATCCACATACAGGATAAGGAATACCACTGCTGGATCATTTGTCCATTTATAAATATAGGGCTCTTCTCCATTCTTAATGAAGCTATATATTTTGATCATCTTATCAAAATGCATGTTCCAACTCCAAGATGCTTGCTTTGATCCATAAATGGATCTCTAAAGCTTGCATACCTTGGACTCATCTGTGCATGTAAACTCTTCAGGTTGTATCATATATACCTCATCGATCAGCTCTCTATTCAGGAAAGCTATTTTTACATCCATCTATCAGATCTCATAATCTAAATGGGTAGCTATCGCAAGCATTATCCGAATGAATTTAAGCATTACCATAGAAAAGAACATCTTGTCATAGTCAATACCATAACATTGATGATATCTCTTGGCAACCAAATGAGCTTTATAGATCTCTACCTTTTCGTCTGTGCCCCTCTTCCTCTTGAAGATCTATTTACACCCAATGGATTTAACTTCTTCAGGTGGGTTAACCAATGTCCACACATCATTGACCTTCATGGACTCCATCTCGAATTTTGTGGCCTTGAGTCATTTCTCAAAATCAGATCTCTGCATTGTATCCATATAGATGAGCGGATCCTCATCATTCTCATCGAGTTCGATAGGATCACCTTTCGGACCAAGAAATCATAGTATGCGGTACTCTATCGGATTGTCTTAATGATGCAGGTACATTAGGCTCTTGATTTGATCTAATTAAATCCAATTTAGGTTCAGCTACTGGTGTCAATATTTCTACCTATTGAACTTCATCAAGTTAAACCTTAGAGGCAATAGTTCCTTCACCAAAGAACTTCTTTTCTAAAAAGATTGTTTTAAGACTAACGAATATCTTTTGTTCATCAGCATAGTAGAAGATATTTTCTTTAGTCTCTTTTGGGTACCCTATGAATATGTACTTGTCAGACTTAGATTCAAGTTTATCTATGATTAATTGTTTCACAAGCCGGGCACCCCAGACCCTAAGGTGTGAGAGTGTTGGCTTATGCTCTATCCATATTTCATATAAAATTTTAATTATAGATTTACTTAGAACCCTATTTAATAGATAGCAAGTCAATTCGAGTCTATATCCTCAGAAGGATATTGGCAAGCTGGCAAAACCCATCATGGATCGGACCATGTCTAACAGAGTCCGATTCCTCCTTTAAGACATACCATTATGCTATGGTATTTCTAGAGGAGTCCATTGGGAGAGAATTTCATTCTCTCATAGATATGTGAGAAACTTACCAGAAAGATATTTTCCTCCTCGATCAGACCAAAGAGTTTTAATACTCTTTCTAGTTTATTTTTCTACTTTACTTTAGAATCGTTTGAACATTTCAAATGAATCTAACTTATGTTTCATCAGATATATATATATGCATACCTAGACATATCTTCTGTGAAAGTAATGAAGTAGAGATATCCACCTCTAGCACTAGTGCTCATAGGTCCACATACATCAGTATGTACTAAATCTAAGAGCTCAGTGGCTCTCTCACCTTTTCTAGTAAAAGGTGACTTGGTCATTTTTTCAAATAAACAAGACTCACAGATTGGAAGTGATTCATAATCACTAACTTTGAGGATTCTCTCTTGAGTCAACATGTTTATCCTATTCTTGTTGATGTGACCTAGCCTACAGTGCCATAAATAGATATCAGACATACTATCTACTCTAGGATGCTTACTACTGGAATAAACTATACTAATAGATTGTGATAGCATGTACACACCACTATTTAAATGTCAACAGAATATAGTAACACTATTCATAATGATATTACAAAATTCTTTCTTTATTAAAATTTCATAATTATCTTTAACCAAAAGACCTACATAAATGATATTAAAAAAGAAACTAAGATAAATGATAATTATTAAGAATAATACTATGAGACTTAAATGCAAGCTCTAAGATTCCTAATGCTAGAACTGAAACTGATTTTCCATCTCCAACATTTAGAATTTTTTTGACTTGCTCGAATCTCCTATTGAACTGCAACCCCTGCAATGAATTGCAAATATGGTAAGGGCTACCGGTATCCAATACCCAGTTAGTAATATCATAGATAGAGAAATTATAAGGAGCTATCATATAAATATCTTTCCCAGCAACAGCTTACTTCTTTCTCGACCTGTTCGAATCCAAGGAGGTAATGTACTGAGGATAGTTTCTCTTCTAGTGCTCCTGCTTCTTGCAAAAGAAACATTCAGCTTGACTCTTATCAAGCTTTATCTTCTTGGTCTAGCCCTACACAGATGTCCCAGCCTAAATTTGCACCTTCTTGGACTTCTTCTTCTTATTTTTCTTTTCTTTCTTAAAGGATCATGAACCAGAAGAAGATCCTGCCACTAAGTTCACCATCTCCTTGTGGAGCTGGTGATCCTTCTCAAAGTTCTAAAATAACCCCAGTAACTTGTAGTAGTTAACTTTAGGCTTTGTCATTCTATATTAAGTAAGGAATGGGAGATAAGACTTGGGTAGCGAGTTTAGTATTGCATCTTTTTCTAGCTACTCATGCAAGAAAAAGTCAAGCTTGCTCAAATACTCTATCAGCTCGATCATGTACAATACATGATCAGTGACTAAAGCTTCATCCCTCATCCTGGCATTGAAGATGGCATAACTAGTCTTGTGCCTCTCAACATCATTGGATGTGCCAAAAGACTCCTCCAACACTTGAAGCATGTCTTTTGGCTAAGCTATCTCGAAGCTACAATTGAACTCATCGCTCATAGCCGCTAGCATAATACAGTGCACTGTGGTTCGATCACTGAGCCACTTCTGGTAAGTGTCTCTGACTGACCCACATGCATTTGTAGCTAGCTCCTTAGATGCTGGATCTATCAACACATATAAAATCTATTCATGCTTCAGGACAATCTTCAACTTACAGTACCAGCTATCGAAGTTGTGTCCCTTCAGCTTATCATTGTCTAATAATGATTAGAGTGAAAGGAAAGTGATCATATCTGCACAAAAAAAAAATCAAAATCTAATTAGTAATTGATTCATTAGACCTAAAGATTTGAACTTTAACCAGAAGGTTCTCTTACTATTTTATTTGAATTAATAGTCTCTACCTCCAATTCAAGGAATTATCCTAATTTCTTAGTGGATACTAGAATCCACATAGATTGCACATAAGCCCAACTTTGGTTGATCAACCCATGTACATCTAAGAGTAGATTTATAATCAATTATTTCTCTAAATAATTTCTAGTAATTTACTTTTGCCCCAGTCCCTAATCAGTAGGCTTTGGCCTCCACTAAAAAGGTCCAATTAGTTCCAACCATTAATGTGACCATACTTGGTCTATCTAACCAATGAATGATTAAGCCCAATTTTGGTTGGTCAACCTAACCACCATTTAGAAAGATGCAGTCAAGAAGTCATATTATGAATGATAATTTCACTAGTCAATAAGCACCAGGACTTTGGGCCTCCAATGGTTATCCAACTAATGGACTCATTATCACCCACTTAATAGGAGGCTATGATCTAATTATCACCATAACTATTTTATCTTTAGGGATTTAATAATTTTAGAGGATTTAATTAATTTAATTTAAAGAAGAAAGAAGGTCAGATGAACTAGCTTGTTATGATCCTCCCACTGGCTTCGACAAGTTAGATTAAGGGGGACCATTAATAGGCTAGTCTAGGAGCACCTCAATCAGTCACACTGATTTACCTAGCTAACATGGGTTAGCTTGAATTGTCAAGTGATCTGATCAAAACATAATCTCACCAAGAAGGCCAAGTAAGTGAGATCGATGGAAGGATCTGCCAAAGCTAGCCTTAGACATCATCAAAAATGGCCAGGTAAGCAGGCTGCTAATTAAAAACTATCAATCTGAATTGCCAAACTTATCTTAGACACCAACTAGTTAATTAATTTTGATTGAATCAATCTAATAGTTCGTGCTGCACCGCGTAGCCAAAAATCAAGTCCATCTTTGTTCTTGTTAAAGATATGGACTTGCCCAACTACAACTATTATAATTAATGTAGAGAATTTTTGACCTAACCTAAGACAACAATTAATTACATTTAGTCAATTCTCTAATTAAGTCCATTCTTTAATCTAATCTTAGGTCTAATCCAATTAATGGACCTAATTCCTACTAACCCATTAACTCAAAGTGTTATGATTTATGTCTTAGGAACTTCAATTCATAATCATAAATCCTAATCAAAACATCCCTTAATTCTTAATTAAGTTTTGAGCTGAGGGTTGGGGTTCGGCATTTCGAAGATGATTTTCATATTTGTAAAATATTTTTACAATATGATTCTACCAACTAGTTGCATATTTGATTCATAATCAATATATAAATAAAATAGACATGAAACTACTTTAGATGTAATCTAAATATGTTCATGTAATAGAAACTATTTCAATTCTAATCTATCATAAATTATCTTAGATCAAATCGAACATATTTATGATGATAAAAATTAGATTAAAATATTTTTAATCAAATCAAAAAAAATTTTAGATCTAATCTAAAATTTTATGATCAAGATTTTAGATCAGCACGTACTGAGACAACATCTCTACTATAAGGGGTAAATCTTACAACAGAACAACCTTATAATCAGTCTATAGAATCTAAAATATTTAATTTTAGATTTAAATATCTTTTAAATCTTATAAATTATAAATTAATCTAGATCATATCTAATGAATTTATAATTTACATTAGATTTATATGAACTAGAATAACCTCTCCACTGTAAGGAGTAAACCTTACAATAGGACAACCTTATAATCAGTTCACGTGATCTATTTTTTTAATTTTAAATTTAATATTAGATTATAAATTATATCTAATCAAAAAAATAATCTAAATATGTATAAAATCATGTAATAAAATAACCTAGTTCTAATATCAATTGAAGGAAACAGATCGAGGATTTTAGGGTTAAATTATGATACTTTTTCAAATCTATGCAGTGGATGAGATAAATTAATCAAATTAATTTATAAATACATAAGAAAAACCTCTAGATCTAGGATCCTATTACATGATCTAAGCATGCTATTAAATTAAAAATTAGAATATCAAAAGAAAACATATTGATCATATCAATATAAATCTATACTAGATCAAATCCAGGTATATAAAGGGAGATCATATCACCCTTACCTTTGCAAATCGAGTTTCTTAACTCACTAATCCAGGCCTAAGGTTGTTGCTCCAAGTTGCACATGGATCCAACCTCTACAAGTTGTCCACATGAACCCTCAAACGCTGATCAGAAGTTCGATGCTCGAAAATCAGCATAGTATGATAGTACTATGCTGATCCTTCTTCGATGGTAGATCTGAATCTTTCTTCTTCAAAACATGGACTTTTTAATTTTTTAGAAAAAGGAAAAGATATTTTTGAACTTGAGACACCTCTCAAGAATCTCTAAACAAGGAGGAAGAGGTTAATGAAAAACCCTAGAAGAAGAATCCTTCTTCTTCTTCTTTGTTTCTCTCACCAAGGCACTCTTATTTTGTCTCTACAAAATCCCATGCCCCAACCTATCTGCACCTAGCCTTTCCATGCTCAAGAAGCTCTCTCTAATGTCTAGAATCTCTTTAAAAATTAGGACCAAAGACCCTTTAAATAGAGAGATATGGACCAATCCTTGTCTAGGTCAAATACCTAGTCAAGGGTTGTCCAAATTGGGCAAGAATTAGAGTGCCCAGCTCTTGAGCACCCACTTCCTTTTTTCTACCATGGACCATAAATTTTGTGCACACAAAACCTCCTCTAAAAGCTACAAAAATTCTAAAGAAATCAAGAAGGGTTGGTGGCAAGCATGGGTAGGAGTTTTGATAATAACAAACTCTATCAAATAGAGTTTGAATTCAAACCTTCTAACCATATTTGACTTGGTCCACAACAAAATACCATATAAGAAAGAAGAGAGGAGATGGGTGTGCATGAAGGGCCTAGAGAGAAGAGTTTCCATGCATAAAACTTCCAAAGAGGGGCGTGGTGGGCATTGGGACTAAGGTGGCGCAAGGATAGAGGTCCTAGTCACACTAGGACTTCTAATTTGACGTGGTCCAACTTGTTCTTTGGACTAA
The DNA here is from genome assembly GCA_006176705.1 of Cocos nucifera. NCBI lineage: Eukaryota > Viridiplantae > Streptophyta > Magnoliopsida > Arecales > Arecaceae > Cocos > Cocos nucifera. The sequence goes on from QRFJ01001586.1 coordinate 289,411, forward strand.
ATAAAATCAAATTTAATTTTATCCAATTAGAATAGGTCTTAATTCAACTAATAGCTTGATTAAATTAGATTAAATTAAATTAAATTTTTATTTATTTTTTAACCAAATTAGAGATTGGGTTCAAATAAGTCCTAATTGAAGTAGGACTAATTCTTCCTTGCAATGGGCTCATCCAATAAACCAATTAAACTCAATCTAATCAAATCTAAACTAAATCTAATTAAATTATATTTAATTAGACTTAATCTCAGTCCTCTAGTTTAATCAAACTAAGTTAATTAGTAATTCAATTGCTAATCGATCCTTCTGCAACACTTTCACTAGGTCAAATATCAATCGTATTGATTGTTTGACCTAAGAACGATTTTTAATCTTTGATCAATCATCCGATCAGATTGAGAACTATTATATGTATAATCCCATCGGTTCAAACCTAAACTGGTAGCATAGAAGTAAATTTTTATATCAATTTAAGTGATCATCAAGCGATGGTACTTGACTGTCGGATAGGTCGAATGTGTAGAACAACATCCTTAAAACTCATGTCGATATAGTTTCTATATAATTCATCCCCTTGACCAAAATGCTTATAGGCACCTTAGAGTTTAACTATTAACTCTGATTAGGTCATCCACATTGTATCTCAAAAAACCAAATCCATCTCATTGATTATCCTAGCCAAGATTTTGCTATATTGAAATATAGTGATGCATTCTTCCCCATCTCTTACTATGGTCAATCCCATCTTGATCACTTACCCACTTTGTAAGTACTTGACTGTACCTAAAAATCTTTCATTACTGAATTAAAAATTTAGTTAGTATATTTCAAAGCACAATGAGTTCCTTGCAAGCCACTATGGCGATCTTAGATCTAAGGGATATTTATATCTATATCCCATCAGAGTAATTCTCGACAGCAAAATGCTCTAGAGTTGATCACGCTTAATGATGATGTACCCTTAAATCTCACTTGTATGCCATACTAGTATCTCTACACTTCTTGGTTAAGAGGACAATCAACCTATATGGCATACAACAACCTATGCTCGATAAATGCTGTTGTCCTAATTAACAATGTACCATTTGGTTGTAAATAGTTTAAGAACTAATCGATAAATCTTTTCTTTATCGAAAATTAAATAGTCCTAAAGACTTCATCACAATAATATAGTTCATTAGAATATGTAGACTTTATGATGATAATATCAAAATAAATATTTTATTCATTAATAAATTAATATAATTATAAGATAGTTCAACCATCAATAGGCTGACAATTGGCTTTGGGACATATTTTCCAACACGAACCTCATCTCTAATACTAGCTACTGATAAAGTGAGCTGCAAACTAATGGCTTAACTGATCAAAGAAGTAGATGGTACCAAATTTGAGGCTCGAGTACTAATTCCTTGCTCCTTCCTTCAAGATGGAGAGGAAAGCTTGGCAAAGAATGGCGTCCAGCATGCCATGGAGTAGCATCATAGTCTGGAAGGCCTTGAGATGGTCTATGGGCTCTGAGGTCTCGTTATAACTCTAAAACTATGGGAGTCTGAAGTTCGACAGGATGGGTTCCTATATGATCTGGGTGCTAAATGGTGGATCAATATAGATATCATCATTATGGATGGGGGCAGCATGGTGGAGTTTCTCAATCCACCAGCTCATCTCTTGGAGCTTCTGATCGAGAACATCATCTTGATCATGAATCTCAAAGGATGGTAGGCTTGACGAGACCAAGGATTTTTCAGGGGTGGAGTCATGCTCAGAGCAGGGGCTCTATGCTATCTATTTCTCTTTTCCTAGATTCTTGGGCTATCTTCTCTATGAAGAAACCAGATCTAGGTTTTCATGTAGATCATAAAACTTTTTCAAGATCAAGCAGCAAAAAACTTAAATAAATTAAATATTTATTTAAATAAATATGAAAATATTTTAGATCTAAGATTTATTACATGATCAAGGCATGATATTAAATCAAAAATTAAAAATATAAAGAAAAGATTAGCATGTTGATCTCATCAACATGCTACAATACTATATCTAATGTAGCTATAGAATAATAGATTAGATCTGATACCTGAGCAAGTTAGATGCTCTAACTTGCTGATCTGGACTTGAGGATGAAGTTATGAGCTGTACATGTATCCGACCTCTAGAAGTCATCCACACAAGCTCACGAACACAATCTAAGATCCTGATGCAGGAAATTAGCACAGTATGCTAGTACTGTGCTGATCTCTTTTCGACAGTTGATTCGATGCTTTTTTCTTAGAGATTTGGACTCTTCAAAATATTAGAAGAAAGAGAAGAGATTTTAGATCTGAGATTCTCTCAAAAAAAAATCTCAAAAGGAGGAGGAGAAGAGAAAATCAAAATAGCCCTAGAAGAAGACCCTCTTCTTCTTCTCTTTTCTCTCACCTAGACACTTAGTTTGGTGTCTATGGAACCCCAATGCCCAAGGGCCCCCTCCCTTTGATTTTTACACACCCCAAAAATCTCCTAAGGATTTGTGTTCAACAAAAATTTTAAGCCAAAATTCATCCAAAATATATAGGAAAAGAAAAGTCCTTGTCTAGGTCAAATACTAGACAAGGAAAGGTCAAACAGGGCAAGTCTAGGGGCGCCGATCGCTTAGGCGCCCCCTCTAATATTTTTGGCATGAACCAACAAGGAGGGGTGCACAAAAAAGGGCCTTTCACATGTGGAATAAGAGAGAAAATAATAGGAAGATGGGGTGGCACCTATTGGGAAGAGTTTAGGTTTGCTAGGATTCTATCTCATAGAATCCAAAATCAAAACAAACTCCTTCTATGACTTGGTCCTCCATCCAATTACTATATGAGGAAGAGAGAGAGAGGGGGCATGCATGAAGACTAGGGAGAAAGGGATTTATTGAACAAAATAAAAGAAGAATGGGCATGGGGTGTTGGATATAGGTGGTGCAAGGATAGGGAGTCCTAGTCACACTAGTACAACAATTTTAACTTGGTCAAAAATTGGTTTCTCAAACCAAATTAAATCAAAAGTAAACCAACCCAATTAAATTAGACCCTAATCTAATTAAAAACTTAATTAAATTAAATTTAATTTTAATTTAATTTTTTAATCAAATTAAAAAATTGGATTGACCAGAGTTCTAGTTGAATTAGGACTAGTTTTTTCCTACACTTGGCTTATCCAATAAGGCAATTGGACTTGATCCAATCAAGACCAAACTAAATCTAATTAAATCGTATTTAATTAGACTAAATCTCAGCCCTCTGACTTAATCAAATTAAGCAAATTAGCAATTTAATTGCTAATCGATCCTCCTACAATGCTTGCACTAGGTTAAACATCAATCGCGTTGATTGTTTAATCCCAAAATGATTCTCAATCGTTGATCAACCATCCAATTAGATCATGAGCTCTAATGTGTATGACCTCATAGATTCAAACCTAAGCTAGTAGCATAGGAATAGATTTCTATACCAATCGAAGTAACCATCTAGCAATGGTATCCGATAGTCGGATTGGTCGAATGTGTAGAACAACATCCTTAGAACCCATGCGAATATAGTTTTCATATATTTCATCCCCTTGACCAAAATGCTCATAGGATACCTCAGAGTTTAATTGTCAACTTTGATTAGGTTGTCCATATTATATTTCAAAATATCAAATCCATCTGATGGATTTTCATGGCCAAGGTTTTGCTATATTGCCCATTTGTAAATGTAGGATTCTTCTCCATTCTTAACGAAGCCATAAGTTTTGATCACTTTATAAAAATGCATGTTCCAACTCCGAGATGCTTGCTTTAGTCCATAAATGGATCTCTGAAGCCTGCACACCTTGGACTTATTAATGGATGTGAACCCCTCAGGTTGTATCATATACACCTCTTCAGTCAACTCTTCATTTAGGAAAGCTGTCTTTACATCCATCTACCAAATCTAATAGTCTAGATGGGCAGCAATTGTAAGGATAATTTGAATGGATTTGAGCATTGCCACAAAAAAAATATCTCATCATAGTCAATACCATAACATTGACGATACCCCTTGACAACCAGACGGGCTTTATAGGTCTCCACCTTTCCATCTATGCTCTTTTTTCTTTTGAAGATCCATTTACACCCAATAGGTTTAATCCCTTTAGGTGGGTCAATCAGTGTCCACACATCGTTGACATTCTTATGGCCTCAAGTCATTTCTTGAAATCAAGTCTCTGCATAGCTGATAGGAGCGCGATGTTGTCATTAAGATACTGTGTTTATCAGTTTAAATCTGACTCTTTACTTTTTAAATTAATTAAAAATTATGAAGAGAGTAGTGAGTCGGGTCGAATCCATAGAGAGATAATGATTTATTTCTAAAATCTTTGATTCTTTTATTTTTTTTATTATTTTTTTTTAAAAAAAAGAAAAGAAGAGTTTTTGAAAATTAAAGTCAAAAAATAGATTTATAAATAAAAGTAAAATTTAAATTATGTAAAAATAAATTTGGTACTAAGATCTAATATTTAGATCTCAGCAACTACTTGCAATAAAATTAAAAAGCAATGAAGAATAATTAATTTAAAGAGCTGGAATTGAAAAGAACAATAAAACTTTCTTTATTAAATTTAAAACTCAAATGCATAATTTAAATACAAGAAATTAAAGAAAATTTAGAATTGTAATACAAGAAATTAAAGAAAAAGAGAGAAAAAACTAGAAGAAGATCGCAGATCAGCGTAGGCGTGGAGATGGTGTAGAAGACTGGCCCTTCTTCTCATCACTATAGCTTTGAAACAACCTTTAACCCAGAGCTTGGCTTTCACCCTGTACCTTGGCTTCTCTTCCACTCGATCTGTCTATTTCTAGAGGCTTGGGGTTCTTTTTATAAAGCTAGGAGGGTTGAATATTTTTTTTTGGAGGCAATGTGGGACTAATAGCCTTTGTAATCATCCAAATATAAAGAAATCTGAGTAAAATTTAGATCAAAATAGTTTTGATATGAATCTAGTAAGTCTGGTGAAATTCGGCCATTCAATAGAAAGCCAACGGTCCAAAAATCATCAAAATCGGATGCATATCGGCCCAGATCAGGTCGGATTAAATTTTGACCATCTGATCGCACATTGATGGAGGAAATCTGGCTGCAAATCATGCGTCGGGAGTCCTGATCATCGTCGAAAGTATTCTGGACCATCAGATCATCCCCTGAATCGAGCGCTACCATTGGATGGCAATCCGCATGAAGTCTGAAGATGAATCAAATCCGAAAATAACTATAGCCATTCGATCTTGATCGCAAGCTACCACAACCGTTCGATGGCGTAATTACTGTTCTTATAGACCGCATGGACTGACCGCATCGCAAACTGCAATCAATTAGCACCTCTATTATCGAGTGAAAAGACCAGATTGCCCTATGAGCCGTGATAAATTTCTGTGGACCGTTTAAGGGTCTAGGTTCACCATGTGGCAAGCTCCGATTCGTCGGTGTCTGCTGAGCTAGCAGTCCACACTGTGCTGTAGATCGGCTGATGGCTTCTGGGCTTGAGTCGGCTAGCATGGATGGCTTGGTGCACTGGCTTGGTTGGCTTGGCTCGGCGCATTTGGATGCGCCGGCTGCTGCAGCGTGGTGGCTTGAGCCGTTTGAGCCGTATGTTATTTTTCATAATTTTTTTTTATTTTATTTCTTTAGAAAATCATATCTTTTCTATTTTAGCTCCATTTTACTTCAAACTTATTTCATTATGATCAAACAAATGAGCCTTTCTATTAATTATAAAATTTTATTTTCTAATTTTTATTATTTTTTAATTAATTTTTTAAAAAATAAAAATATAAATTTCTTAAATATTATATATAAATTGATTAATAATTCTTAAAAATTAATATAAATTAATTAATAAATTAGTACTTTTATTGATGAATTTATGGTACTTATCACACCCTCCAACTTAAGCTTTGCTCATCCTCGAGTAAAGAAAGAATTTAATTTAGATCAATTACCATATTTTGTTGAGATCCTCTTTCATAAGAATAAATTTAGGGTTTAAGATCAAAAGTTTAGATAGTATCACTAACTAAATATTGAGTTTCAAAAGTAAATTTCATGGTAGATTAATCAGAAACTTTCTTAGAGTTCATCTAAAGAGTTTTAACACTTTGTTTCGTGAATACTAACTTAGCATTTGGGTGTTGATTCAAAGGACAAACGAATCTTCTTTTTATCACCTATTTTGGTTAGTTTTTTATATACTCCTAAGTTAAGTGCATAAATTAAGGATAGCTTTCACACTGCCTTCTTTTTTTTTTTTTTGAAAATTATGCTGAGCATCCCGACCTTTTCTTCACCATTTGATATAAACTTCTACACTTAAGGTGTAGAGTTCTAGTTTAGGGCAATCCACATATACTCTATGTTTTGCACTTTTTTTTTTTTTTTTTTTTAAGCAGGTAGCTCTTTTCTTAAATGCAAGTTTCTTTAATTGAAGTATATATAAACCATCAATTTTTAGTGATAATTGAATCCTCAATTTAGCCTTATAATCAACACCTACTGTGCTTTATTAGTGTGCATGTGCAATTAAAAGTGCTGTTAGACTTTAAATGACCTAAGTAGGCTGCTAATCGTTTGATCAAGTAATCTGCTTCTTAACTCACTACCATTATTAGTTAATACTTTCTAACTTTATTACTTTTTCTAGTTTATTTTGCTTGAGATTCTCTTTCCTAAAATATGGTTTATCCAAAAATTTTCAAAATAGTTTTATATTATTTATTTATTATTTTTTTACTTTTTTATATTATATAAATATTTTATTTATTATTATTTATTATTATTTTATTATTTTATTTTTTTTATTTTTATTTATTTATTTATTTATTTTACCCCCCAACTGAATTGACATTATCCTCAATGGAGAGGGAAAATAAATAAAGAGTGTAAATTATATTTATTTATTTAGCATGGGTCTTGAAGCTTATGATCCTTCTCCAGCTTTTTGGTTCTCCAGCTTAGCCTAAAAGAGAAAATAAATTAGATTCAAGAAGTATTAGGTTGCCTCCCAATAAGCGCTAAGTTTATTATCTTCAACTAGACAAAATGCATTTTAATTCATTATGGTTCTATTAATTGTACTTGATCAATGTTTTGATTTAATGATATCCCTTCAATATATGGTTTAAGCCTTTGGCCATTTACCTTAAAAAAAATTTTAGTCCTGGGATCATAGAGTTTGATTGCACCATGTGAGAATACATGATTAACTATGTAAGGTCCATCCCATCTGGATTTTAATTTTTTAGGGAATAATCGAAGCCTTGAGTTAAATAACCAGACTTGTTGATTTGGTTCAAAGGTTTTTCTTGAAATATGTTTATCATGGAAGGCTTTCATTTTCTCCTTATAGATTTTTGAATTTTCATAAGCTTCTTGCCTTAATTCTTCTAATTCACTCAATTGTAACATCCGATTGGAACCTAGCTTGGTTTAAATTGAAATTTAATTATTTTATTGTCCAATATGCTTTATGTTCAAGTTCTATCGAAAGGTGATATGCTTTTCCATAGATTAATCTATAGGAGAGACATTCCAATAGGAGGTTTTATAAGCTGTCCTATAGGCCCATAATGCATCATCTAATCGATCTGACCAATCTTTTCGATCAGGCCTAATAGTCTTTTGTAAGATATTCTTAATTTCCCTATTAGAGACTTCTACCTGGCCACTTGTTTGCGGATGGTATGGTGTAGCTATCTTATGTGTCACCCCATATTTTCGTAATAAAGTTCGAAATTGGTGATTTGTAAAATGGGTACCTCCATCACTAATAATAGCACGTGAAAATCTGAACCTAGAAAAGATATTCTTCTGAATAAATTTTAAGACTACTTTATGATCATTGGTTCGTGTTGCTATTGCTTCAATCCATTTAGAAATATAATCGACAGCTACCAAAATGTATTCAAAACCATTGGAAGGTGGAAAAGGTCCCATAAAATCAATTCCCCATACATCAAAAATTTCTACTACTAAGATAGGGTTTAAAGGCATCATGTCTTTCTTTGAAATATTCCCTAAGGCTTGACACTTAAAACACTCTTGACTAAAAGTATGGGCATCCTTAAGTAATGTTGGCCAATAAAAACCACTCTGCAATACTTTGGCTGCAGTTTTTTTGTCCAGAAAAATATCCTCCACAAGCAAGGGTATGACAAAATTGTAAGATACTCCATTATTCAGATTCAAGAACACATCTACGAATGATTTGATCAGCACAAATTCTAAAAAGCTCAGGATCTTTCCAAAAATAATATTTGATTTGAGCAAAGAATCGATCCTTTTCATTCTTAGACCAGCCATCAGGAATTTATCCTATGACTAAGTAATTGACAATATCTGCAAACCAAGGAGTCTTTGTATGTGAAACTGTTAACAATTGTTCATCTAAAAAAGATTCTCTGATTGATACAGGTTCACTATCTTTAACTAGGATCCTAGATAGATGGTCTGCTACAACATTTTTAGATCCCTTCTTATCTCAAATTTCAATATCAAATTCTTGTAGCAGTAAGATCCATCTAATTAATCATGGTTTAGCATCTTTCTTTGAGAGCAAGGTATCTCAAGGCTGAATGATCCAAGTAAATTATGATTTTTGATCCTAATAGATATGATCTAAACTTTTCTAGGGCAAACACAATGGCTAGCAACTCTTTTTCAATGGTGGTATAATTCATTTGTGCTTCATTCAGAGTTCTACTGGCATAATAGATCACTACAGGATATTTGTTTACCCTTTGGCCTCAGGACAGCTCCTATGGCAAAGTCTGAGGTGTCGCACATAATTTCAAAAGGTAGTGACCAGTTAGGAGGTTGTATGATTGGAGCTTTGGTCACAGCTTCTCTTAAGATTTCATAAGCTTTAAGATAATTTTCATCAAAGTTAAAAGAAACATCCTTAGCGAGCAGATTACACAAAGAACGAGAAATTTTAGAGAACTCTTTGATGAAGCGACGATAGAATCCTACATGGCCAAGAAAAGATCGAATTTGTTTGATAGAAGTGGGAGGAGGAAGTTTAGAAATTAGTTCAACTTTAGCTTTATCTACCTCAATCCCTTTCTTAGATACTATATGTCCTAAAATGATCCCTTCTTGAACCATGAAGTGGCTCTTTTCCCAGCTTAACACTAGATTAGCCTCAATACATCATTTTAATATTTTCTTCAAATTATTGAGGCAACTCTCAAAAGATTCTCCAAAGACTGAAAAGTCATCCATGAATATTTCTAAGAAATCTCCTATCATGTCTGAAAATATTGACATCATGCACCTTTGAAAAGTCGCAAGTGCATTACATAATCCGAATGGCATTCTACAAAAAGCAAAGGTTCCATAGGGACATGTAAAGGTGGTCTTTTCCTGATCTCCTGGATAGATTGCTATCTGATTGTATCTTAAGTATCCATCTAAAAAGCAAAAGTATTGTTGGCCTGCTAATCTTTCTAAGATTTGATCGATAAAAGGTAAGGGAAAGTGATCTTTTCGGGTGGTTGTATTGAGTTTTGTATAATCTATGCAGACACGCCACCCAGTGGAAAGTCGTGTTGGTACTAAGTTTCCATGTTCAGTGCGGACAATCGTAAGTCTAGATTTCTTTGGAATAACTTGTGTGGGACTCACCCAGTGGCTGTCAGAGATAGGATAAATAATTCCAGCATCTAACCATTTAATTACCTCTTTCTTGATAATTTCTTGCATGTTAGGGTTAAGCCGTCTTTGCATCTCTCGAGTTGGTTTGGCATTATCTTCTGTATAAATATGGTACATGCATATTGACGGACTAATTCCTTTTAAATCAGCAACGGTCCACCCTATGGCCTCCTTATATGTTTTCAGAATATTTACCAATTGGTTTTCCTGTTCATTAGTTAAGTTGGAAGCAATTATTACTGGTAGGATTTTCTTTGATCCTAAAAATACATACTTAAGTGATTCAGGTAAAGTTTTTAGTTCAAGTTGTGGTGGGGCCTGAATTGAAGGACGTAATGGTTCAATTTTTTGCTTGGGTAAGGGCTCAACTTTCACTGACCAAGGTAATGAATGTGATGGTTGAGGTGAATTAAGCAGGGCATTTACTTCCTGGGTTTAAGTTTCTTTAATGGGTTCATCATCTTGCTATAAATCTAAGGAGGAATTAGATTCAACTATTTCATCTACCTGATTGATTACAAAGCAGTCTTCCTCCTCTTGGGTGTACTTTGGGGTATTAAAAATATTAATTCTTACTTTTTGATTCCCAAAAGAAATGTCCATAGCTCCCATTTTACAGTTGATATTGGCATTGGCAGTTGCTAAGAATGGACGTCCTAAAATTATGGGATTTTGGTTCAGCTCTTGGGATGGTTCCATGTCAAGTATGAGAAAGTCTACAGAAAAATAACATTTGTCTACTCTAACTAGAACATCCTCAATCAAACCATGCGGTGTTTTTATAGATCTATCAGCTAATTGCAAAATAACTTATGTGGGTTTTAATTCTCCAATCCCAAATTTTTCATAAACCGAGGTTGCAAGTAGGTTCACACTAGCTCCTAAGTCTAGTAATGCTCGGTTAAAGGTTATACCTCCTATAACACATGAAATTAAGGGTGCACCAGGATCTTTCATCTTTTGAGGTATTGGATTTAATAGGACCGCACTTACATCTTCGGATAGCATAACTCTTTTGGTGGTCCGTGGCTCACGCTTTTGGGTGCAGAGTTCTTTAAGAAATTTAGCATAGGCTAGGACATGCTAAACTGTATCGAGGAGGGGTAAATTAATATGAACTTGTTTAAATAGTCCCATTAGCTCCTTGTTGCGTGCTTCTTGCTTTTTACGAGAAGAGTCTGCTTCTAAGGCCGAAGGAAATGGGGCTTTGGGTTTATATATCTCAGCTAATTCATCTGTTCTCTTCTTTCCTTTATCTATCTTATTAGTGTCGGTACCAGTCCTAAGCTCAGGTTCTTCTATATGATTATCCTTTTCTTCAAATTTTTTATCTTGGCTAACATCAATATTGGCCTCTATCACCTGGTCTTGGTATGGGTCCTTAAGAATCCTACCACTTCTAAGTTCAGATATTGCTTTAGCATTTTCTAATTGGGGGTTCTTAGGTGGAATGTTAGATGGATGAGTAAATCCAGGTGGTTGATAGACATTGGATGGATTGTTTTTAGGATTTGCAATTAGTTGGCTTGGTAATTGACCTGGTTCTCTCCTCATGCTAGACTCAGCTAATTATCCTATTTGAGCTTCTAGCCTGGCAATTGATTGTTGTTGGCTTAGAATTAATTATTGAAGTTGATTAAATTTATCATCGGCTAGATTGGTTTGTTGATGAGGAGGTGGGTATGAGGGTTGATTATAATGCAGTGGTTGAGAAGACTGACTAGGTTGTCCCTTATTATAGGCATAGTTCTGGTACTGGGGCCTATTTTGATAATTTTGAACTGGTGGGATTTGGATCTGAGCCTGAGTCTGTTGTGGTTTCCAAGAGAAATTAGGATGGTTTCTCCAACCAAGATTATATGAATTTGAATATAGGTCATTAAGTGGTTTGGAGTAACCTTGAGCAGCTTGGACTTGTTCTTGGATAAGAGGTGGCAATTGTGCAGCCGTGGGACATTCGCTTACATGATGTGTTAGACTAGCACAAATAGAGCAAATCTCCTGATAATTAGAAGCTGGTGTGTATTGTGCAGGAGATTGTTGACCTAGATTTAGGAATTGATCTAATTTTTGGGCAATAAGATCGACTTTATCTAATTTTTATGCTATTATGTTCAAGTCTGTCTTAGAATTAAGTTTTGGAGTTTTGATCCCATAAATTTCTGTCCATTTTTGTTGAGAAATTGATCTTTCATAAAAGGATAATGAACCATGGTTAATAGAGTTTTCACTTAAGGATTTTAAATAAGGTATAAACTTCATCCTCACTTTTGCTCATGAATGCACCTCCATAGGATGCATCAACCATAGGATGCATCAACCATCTGCTTATATTGATCTCCTAAACCTTCATAGAAAGCTTGTACAATTTGCCACTTAGATAGACCATGGTGTGGGCATTTTCTAAGAAGTTCCTTAAGTCTTTCCCATGATTCATGAATTTGTTCCCCTGGAAGCTGAGCAAATCCTATGATGGCTCACCTCATAGTATTGGTTCGTCCTATGGGATAAAATTTCTTAAGGAATTTATGTTGCATTTCTGCCCATGTTTGAATTGTTATTCCTAATGTGCCAAGCCAGTATTTGGCTTTATCTTTTAATGAGAAAGGGAACAAGGTCAGTCTAAGGGCATCATCAAAAAAATTCTGAATTTTTACCGTAGAGCAGATTTCTAAGAATTCATTCAGATGTTTGTAAGGATCTTCATTGGCGTTCCCATAAAAAGATGGGAGCATCTGGATTGTGGTCGACTTGATCTTATAGTGGCTAGCAGGGATATCAGGTATGTGGATGCAAGTCGATGGGTTGTAGGTGGAAGGAATAAAGTATTCCTTCATCTGCCTAGGTGGTTCTTCACGATTTCCAGCCATTTGATTATCTGGTCTTAAATGAATTAGTCTTTCAATTTTAGGATTTGGTTTAACTAGGTCAGGTAAAAGCGATCTTCTACCGTGCATATACTAGTGCAACCTGATATATGGTTCAAGATATATATTTTTTTATTATTATTATTTTTATTTTATTTTATTTTATTTTATTTTTTTAAGAAAAGAAGAGAGAAAGAAAGAAGAGGGTTCTAAAGAAAGATCCTAAGGAGTCTTAAATCTGGAGATGATAAAGAGAAGAGTTAATTTATGGTTTATGTTTGATGTTATTTAGCAAACAAGTTAGGCAATCAATCCTGACTAAGGGTTCTCTTAGGTCTAGATAGCTCCTAACTACCAAGATCACCTTCGAGCCCTCCAAGTAGAGGATTAGCCAATCAACTGTTCAGGTAAGTGTAAGGTCGGTGAGAGTCCCCCCGTTGCTTGCCTTAGACACCAATTGTGCTTGGCCAGGTAAGCGAATGGAACCAATTAAGTAACCACCTTCCTTTGAGCCCAGTCATCCCTGAACCACTTTCCTAGACACCAATCAAATTGATTAACCCTAACTTGGTTCAACTCTTTGGGTTTCTTGTCCTATTGAGCTCGAATATCCTTAAGGGTTAATGTCTAATTGATTTTAAGAGTTAAGATTTGGGTTAATACAGGATGCTGGTTGGTTGTTTGTGGGCCAAAGAAGGGTGATCAAATCCCTACCTTATCTTGTTTAATGAGTTATGCCCTTAATTTGGTTTAATATGAATATGCAAAAAAAAAAAAAAATTCCTACCAAAGAGTTCTATGCGATTTAAACTAGATGCATGCAACTAATTAAATTCTGAAAAGCTTACCTTGCCTTCAGCAATCACCAAAAAAAATAAAATAAAATAAAATAAAAATAAAACTAATATGATGGATGCTCTAAACAATTAGGATTTCTAATCTTATGATGAGATTTTTAATTAGGTTTAAGTAGGTAATTTTTAATTAATTTATAAAAAATAAAGCAAATATTAAAAATAAGGAAAGAGATTTAGGGTTTAGGAATGGTCTCACCAAATAGGAGTGAAAGTTTTGTTCATGCCCTAATTTTCCTTGTTCTTTTCTCTATTTTTTTCTACAAAATAAAAAAAAATTAGTAGGTAAAAAAAATTAAAGAAATGAGAAAAATTATTATGCCTCCCCGGCAATGGCGCCAAAAACTTGATAGGAGCGCGATATTGTCATTAAGACACCATGTTTATCAGTTTAAATCTGACTCTTTATTTTTTAAATTAATTAAAAATTATGAAGAGAGTAGTGAGTCAGGTCGAATCCATAGAGAGGCAATGATTTATTTCTAAAATCTTTGATTCTTTTATTATTATTTTTTTTATTTTTTTTTAAAAAAAAAGAAAAGAAGAGTTTTTAAAAATTAAAGTCAAAAAATAGATTTATAAATAAAAGTAGAATTTAAATTATGCAAAAGTAAATTTGGTACTAAGATCTACTATTTAGATCTTAGCAACTACTTGCAATAAAATTAAAAAGCAATGAAGAATAATTAATTTAAAGAGCTGGTATTGAAAAGAACAATAAAACTTTCTTTATTAAATTTAAAATTTAAATGCAAAAATTAAATAAAAAAAATTAAAGAAAATTTAGAATTTTAATATAAGAAATTAAATAAAAAGAGAGAGAAAACTAGAAGAAAATCGCAGATCAGCGTAGGCGTAGAGATGGAGTAGAAGACTGGCCCTTCTTCTCAGCACTATAGCTTTGAAACAACCTTTAACCCAGAGCTTGGCTTCCACCCTATACCTTGGCTTTCCTTCCACTCAATCTGTTTGTTTTTAGAGGCTTGGGGTTCTTTTTATAGAGCTAGGAGGGTTGAATATTTTTTTCTGGAGGCAATGTGGGACTAATAGCCTTTGTAATCATCCAAATATAAAGAAATTTGAGTAAAAATTAGACCAAAATAGCTTTGATATGAGTCTGGTAATTTTGGTGAAATCTGGCCATTTAATAGAAATCCAACGGTCCAAAAATCATTAAAATCGGATGCATATCGGCCCAAATCAGGTCGGATTAAATTCTGACCGTCCGATCACACGTTGATGGAGGAAATCTGGCCACAAATCATGCGTCGGAAGTCCTGATCATCGTCGGGAGTGTTCTGGATCGTTGGATCATCCCCTAGATCGAGTGCTACCATTGGATGGCGATCCGCGTAAAGTCTGATGCTGAATCAAATCCGAAAATAACCATAGCCGTTCGATCTTGACCGCAAGCTACCACAATCGTCCGATGGCGCAATTACTGTTCTTATGGACCGTATGGATCGACCGCACCGCACATTGTAACCAATCAGTGCCTCTATTGTCGAGTAAAAAGACCAGATTTCCCTGTGAGCCGTGATAAATTTCTATGGACTCTTTAAGGGTCTAGGTCCACTACGTGGCAAGCTCTGATTCGCCGATGTCTGCTGAGCTAGCGGTCTACACTGTGCTGTAGACCGGCTGATGGCTTCTAGGCTTAAGTCGACCAGTGTGGATGGCTTGGCGCATCGACTTGATCAGTTTGGCTCGACGCGTTTGGACACGCCAGCTGCTGCGGCGTGGCGGCTTGAGCCTTTTGAGCCGTATGTTATTTTTCATAAAAAATTTTTATTTTATTTTTTTAGAAATTCATATCTTTTTCATTTTAGCTTTGTTTTACTTCAAACTTATTTCGTTATGATCAAAAAAATGAGCTCTTTCCATTGATTATAAAATTTTATTTTCTAACTTTTATTATTTTTTAATTAATTTTTTAATTAATAAAAATATGAATTTCTCAAAAATTATATATAAATTGATTAATAATTTTTAAAAATTAATATAAATTAATTAATAAATTAATACTTTTATTGGTGAATTTATGATACTTATCAATAGCATCCATATAGGTGATCGGATCCTCATCGTTCTCATCGAGTTCGATGGGATCACCATCTTGGATCAAAAAACCATAGTATCTATCCAGATGATGCAGTACTCTACCAGATCACCTTAATAGTGCAGGTATACTGGGCTCTAGATCTAATCTAATCAAATTTGACTCAAGTTTAGCTATAGGTGTCAATTTTTCTACTTATTGAACTTCATCAAGTTCAACCTTAGAGGCAATAGTTCCTTCACCAAGAAACTTCTTTTCTAAAAAGGTTGTCTTAAGGCTGACGAACATCTTTTATTCATCAGCATGGTAGAAATAGTATTCTTTGGTCTCTTTTGGATACCCTATAAATGTGCATTTATCAGACCTAGGTCCAAGTTTATTTGTAATTAATCGTTTGACATAAGTCGGGCACCCCCAAATCTTAAGGTGTGAAAGTGTTGGCTTACGTCGTATCCATATCTCATATAGAGTTTTAACTACAGACTTACTTGAAATCCTATTTAACAAATAACAAGCCAATTCAAGTGCATATCCCTAGAAGGATATCGACAAGCTGGCAAAATCCATCATGGATCGGACAATATCTAATAGAGTCCGATTCCTGCTTTTAGACACACCATTATATTGTGGTATTCTTGGAAAAGTCCATTGGGAGAAAATCCCATTCTCTCTTAGATATGTGAGAAACTTATCAGAAAGATATTTTCCTCCTCGATTAGATCGAAGAGTTTTAATACTCTTTCTAGTTTGTTTTTCTACTTCACTTCAGAATTGTTTGAATATTTTAAAAGAATCGAACTTATGTTTCATCAGATAGACATATCCAAATCTAGACAAATCATCTATGAAAGTGATGAAGTAGACATATCCACCTTCAGTACTTATGCTCATTGGTCCACATACATCAGTATGTATTAGACCTAAGAGCTCATTGGCTCTCTCATCTTTTTCAGTAAAAGATGACTTGGTCATTTTACCAAGAAGACAGGACTCATATGTTGGAAGTGATTCACAATCACTGACTTCAAGAATTTCCTCTTGAGTCAACATGTTTATCCTGTTCTTATTTATGTGACCTAGCCAATAGTGCTATAAATAGATATTTGACACACTATCTAGTCTAGGGTGCTTGCCGGTTGAATAGACTACGTTAACAGGTTGTGATAGCATATACACACCATTGTTCAAATGTCCATAGAAAATAGTAACACTATTCATAATGACATTACAAATTTGTTTCTTTATTGAAATTTCATAATCATTTTTAGCCAGAAGGCCTGTAGAAATGATATTTAAAAAAAAACTAGGACAGAAATGACAATCACTAAGAACAATGATATGGAACTCAAATATAAGTTTTAGAATTTTTAAAGCTAGAACTAGAACTGGTCCTCCATCTCCAACATTCAGAAACCTTTCATCTTGCTCGAATCTCTTACTGACCTGCAACCCCTACAACGAATTGCAAATATGGTAAGGGATACCGATATCCAATATCCAATTAGTAATATCACAAATAGAGAAATTGTAAGAAGTTATCATATAAATATCTTGCCTTGCATTAGCTTGCTTCTTTCTCTACCTGTTTGGGTCCAAAGAGGTAATGTACTGAGGACAATTTCTTTTTCAATGCCCCCGCTTTTTGCAAAAGAAGCATTCAGCTTGACTCTTATCGGGCTTGATCTTCTTGGTCTGGTCCTGCATAGATGTCCCAGCCTGAACTTGCACCTTCTTAGCTTTCTTCTTCTTTTTCTTCTTTCCTTTTCTAAAGGATCGAGAGCTAGAAGATGAACCTCCCACTAAGTTCACCGACTCCTTATGGAGTTGGTGATCCTTCTCAAAGTTCTGAAGCAACCCCAGTAACCCATGCTAGTCTACTTTAGGCTTTGTTATTCTGAAATAAGTAAGGAATGGGAGAAAGGACTTGGGCAATGAGTTTAGTATTGTATCCTTTCCAAGCTATTTATGCAAGAAAATGTCGAGCTTGCTCAATCGCTCTATCAGCACGATCATGTATAATACATGATCAGTGATAGAGGCACCATCCCGCATTCTAGTATTGAAGATGGCACAACTAGTCTTGTGCCTCTCCATGTCATCGAGTGTGCCTAAGAAATCTTCCAACACTTGAAGCATGTCCTTTGACTAAGCTATCTCAAATCTATAACTGAACTCATCGCTCATGGCAGCCAACATGATGCAGCGCACCATAGTCCGATCACTGAACCACTTCTGATAAGTGTCTCTGACTGTTTCACATGCGTTGGCGACTGAATCCTCAGGTGTAGGATCCGTCGGTACATATAAGATCCATTCATGCTCCAAGACTATCTTCAACTTTTGGTACAAGCTAAAAAAGTTAGGTCCCACCAACTTATCATTATCCAATAATGATCGGAGCAATAGGGAAGTGGCCATATCTGCACCAATGAAAATCATAACCTAATTTATAATTGATTCATTAAACCTAAGGATTTAGACTTTAATCAAAACGTTCTTCCACTATTTTATTTAAATTGGTAGTCTCTACCTCCAATTCGAGGAATTATCCTAATTCCTTAGTTGGTACTAGAATCCACATAGTCTGCACATGAGCCCAACTTTGGTTGGCCAATCCATGTGCATCTAAGGGTAAGTTCATAACCAATTATTTCTCCAAATAATTTTTAGTAATTAAATTATGCCCCAACCTATAATCAGTAGGTTTTGGCCTCCACTGAAAAGGTTCGGTTAGATCCAACCATTAACATGACCATACTTGATCCATCTAACTAATGAATGATTAGGCCCATTTTGCTTGGCTAACCTAACCATCATTTAGAAAGATGTAGCCAAGAAATCATATAATGAATGATAATTCCATCAGTCGATAAGCACCAGGCCTGATTATCCAACAGATGAAACCATTATCATCCACTTAATGGGAGGCTATGATCTAGTTATCACCATAACTAATTCATTTTAAGGATGTAATAATTTTAGAAGATTTAATTTTTAAAGAAGAGGAAAGGTTAGTGAACCAGCTTATCATGATTCTTCCACTGACTTCATCAAGTCAGCTTAAGGGAGACCATTAATAGGTTGGTCAAGGAGCACCTAAATCAATTATACTGATTTACCTAACTGACATGGATCAGCTCGATCAGTCAAGTGATCCGATCAAAATATAATTTTACCAAGAGGCTAGGTAAGTTTGATCAGTTGGAGGGTCTACCAAAGCTTGCCTTAGACACCATCAGAAATGGCCAGGTAAGCAGGCTGCCAATTAAAGACCACCGACCTAGTTTATCTTAGACACCTATTAGTTTAATTAGTTTTAATTAGATCATCCTAACAGTTCATGCTAGACCGCGTAGCTAAGAATCAAGTCTATCTTGGATCTCGTTAAAGATATGGACTTGATCAACTACAACTATTGTAATTGATCTAGAGAATCCTTGACCTAATCTAAGACAACAATTGATTAAAATTAGTTAATTCTCTAATTAAGTTCATTCTTCAATCTAACCCTAGGTCTAACCTAATTAATGGACCAAATCCCCACTAACCCATTTAACTCAATGTGTTATGATTCGTGTCTTAGGATTTTTAATTTACAATCCTAGATTTTAATCAAACAACTTCTTAATTCTTAATTAAGTTTTGGATTGAGGGTTGGAGTGTGGCTTTTTGAAAATAATTTTTATACTTATAAAATATTTTTACAATATGGTTCTATCAATCAAGTTGCATGTTTGATTTATAATCAAAATGCAAGTAACATAAACATGAATCTACTTTAGATCTAATCTAAATAGGTTTATGTAATTGAAATAGTTTCAACACCAATCAATCATAAATCTTCCTAGATCAAATGTAATATATTTATGATGATTAAAATTAGATTAAAATATTTTTAATTAGATCATAAAATCTTTTAAATTAAATCTAAAATTTTATGATCAATATTTTAGATCAGCACGTACTAGGAAAACCTTTCACTATAAGGGATAAACATTTTAGCAAGATAATTTTATAGCAGTCCGTGCAATTTAAAAATTTTATTTTTAGATTAAAAATTATTTTAAATCTATTAAATTATAAATAAAATTAGATAAAATCTAATAAATTTATGATTAGGAGTAGATCATCATGAACTAGGATAACCTTTTCACTGCAAAGGATAAACCTTAGAGCAGGACAATTTTATGGTAGTTCATGAGATCTAAATTTTTAATTTTAGATTTAATAATTATATTATAAATTAAATCTAATCTAATAAATAATCTAAACATGATCAAGAACATCATGTAATAAGAACCTAGGCTCTGATACCAATTGAAGGAACCAGATCTAAGGTTTCATGAGTAGATCTTGAAATTTTTTCAAGATCAGACAGTAAAAAATTTAAATAAATTAAATATTTATTTAAATAAATATAAAAATATTCTAGGTCTAAGATTTATTATATAATCAAGGCATGATATTAAATAAAAAATTAAAAACATAAAAAAAAGATTAACATGTTGATCTCATCAACATGCTACAATACTACATCTAATGCAGCTATAGAATAACATATTAGATCTGATACCTGAGCAAGTTAGATGTTTTAACTTGCTGATCTAGACTTGAGGATGAAGTCATAAGCCACACATACGTCCGACCTCTAGGAGTCATCTACATGAGCCCACGACCATGATCTGAGATCCTGATGCAGGAAATCAGCATGGTATGCTAGTATTATGCTGATCTCTCTACGATGGTCGATTCGATGCTTCTTTCTTTGAGACTTGAACTCTATAAAATATTAGAAGAAAGAAGAGAGATTTTAAATTTGAGACTCTCTCAAAAAAAATTCTCAAAAGGAGGAGGAGAAGAGAAAATTGAAACAGCCCTAGAAGAAGACCCTCTTCTTCTTCTCTTTTCTCTCACCTAGATACCTAATTTTATGTCTATGGAACTCCAATGCCCAAGGTCCCTCTCCCTCTGATTTTTGCACACCCCAAAACTCTCCTAAAGGTCTATATTTCATGAAAATTTTAAGCTAAAATTCATCCAAAATATATAAAAAAGAAGAGTCCTTGTCTAGGTCAAATACTAGACAAGGAAAGATCAAACGGGGCAAGTCAAGGGGCGCCCAACTCTTGGGCACGCCCTCCAATATTTTTGGCATATACCAGAAAGAAGGGGAACATAAAAAAAGGACTTATTCATATAGAATAAAATAAAAAATAATAGGGAGAGGGGGTGGCACATATTGGGAAGAGTTTAGGTTTGTTAGGATTCTATCTCATAGAATCCAAAATTAGAACAAACTCCTTTGACTTGGTCCTCCATCCAATTACCATATGAGAAAGAGAGAGAGCGGGGGGGCATGCATGAACATGAGGGAGAAAGGGATTTGTCACCCAAAATAAAAGAAGAATGGGCATGGGGCATGGGATATAGTGAAGGAGAAATCCTGATTTCTTGGATCAGGTTCGTTCAGATCTAATCGGATTAAGAGAGATATTTCAAAAATTTTTCTCATGCATCTAGATTAGATCTAAGATATTTTAGACTTAGTTTTATAGATCTAATAAATAAAAATAAAAATAAATTAAATCTAATTTAATTTATACCTTGATGTTGGACAATCTGATTACCCTTTGATGATCCTGCTGATTGCTTGAGATTCTGGATCTAGCCACGCAAGTGCCTAGCCTCTATCGATATCCACTCAGGCTAGATTTGGAGATCTTCTCCTTCTTTATCACCTCTCCAAAAATTAGATCTAAATCTGATTTAGAGGATCTTTAAAATTTCTTCTGAAGATTAGCAGTCATCTCTGCAGCAGTGCTGCCTTCTTCCTTTCTCGTCAACTCTTTCTTGCCTGGATCGCACCAAACTGGAGCCCAACTTCCTTTGGGTATGGAGAGGAAAGAGAGTATCAGAAGATGGCATGGAGGAGGGAGAGTGGTAGCCTTGGGGCATGGGCTAAGAGAAACTCTATCAAAGTGTGGCATAGATAGGGTTTATATAGACCCTGCTGCGCCATACAGTGCCACATCATCCCGACCAATCACGTTGCTTCGTACAATCAGATCTAAATCTGATTGGTGGGATGACATCATCTGATCTAATTAGATGAGAGCCCCACTAATTTATCATTAGATGGCACCTAAGATTGGTCAAAGTCTATGGCTAGGGGTCACCTAAGTAGAATCCAAGAAGCAACCTAAAGTCCCATCCGTATGGAACTCCAGGCATCCCTATCCATGGGCGCATGCCTCCTTAGGTGTGCACCCCCTTTTTTTCAATTTTTAGTAAGGGGACAAGTACCTATCTACTCTCCAATAAGTGCATGACACATGGGTAGATGTTCAAGGGTCAAAGGTCAACGTTTGACCAAAGTCAAAGGATAAGAATTAGCAGGTGACGAAAAATGATAGGTGTTGTCTCAAATTTATCTCATAAATTAAGACAATCCTTTTTTGACCTGGACATGCTCCAGCCAAACCAATTAAAGGTACTTGAGTGAGCACAAACTCATTTGGCTCAATCGAGATAACTTTTAATGATAATAAAAGGAGAACGTTAGGTTCAATCATGTGCTAGCACGATTTCCTTGAACCTAATTAAATCTAATTCAAATCAATTGAATCGGATTAGTCCAATTGATGATATCCAGATCCAAAGCCTTGTTTGTGTGATCCAGTTAGATTCAGTTCTGTATGGTAATGGAATATATCATGATCTCCATCATCAGTATCATCAAAACTTCTTTCGATGGATCAGAACTCTTCTGATTCAGACAACTAGAATGATCGATCATCTAAATCATTCTAATTGCTCTCAAAATCCATCAGTGACACCTAGCAGTATATGATGGCAATCCATCAAAATTGAAAACAAACCTTTTGGTATAGCTACTTTGATTATGTTCTTCTATCTTGAGCCCCGATCAGATTAGGGTTAAGGTGAACTCATCAAACCCTAATTTCTATCATATGATTTAATCATTTGATTCAAGTCCAATGTAAAAACCTTAATAGAAACTCTTTTTATTATTTCACTCTGCCATGGCCATGAGCTTATGGACTTGATTCTCATGATCATCATAGGGCTGCTCCTCATCCACTGAGATAGATAGATTCCCTCTTGGTGCAATCCAATTCCTACAATGAACATGCTATAGCCAACATACACCTCAGGATTCTGAATGGCTAGGAGACTGAGTCATGGTGTAGTCAAACTATAACATCCTCAAGATGAACTGACGATGCATCTCAGGTCAAAGAATAAGACACACGACTGCAGCTTCGAGTCAGTCATCGATGAGAAGGTAGACTTCCTTATGACTGCTCGAGGTGGTCACGCTCAGTGCCCTCGTTCTTTAACGAGTATCTGTACTGGCGCTCCAATGTCTCTACACCATAGACTCAAGACTTATCTACTATGAAGAAGTAATTATACACCAATCTTTCAGATCAATCACCATCCTCATGATGATCCTACGGTCAGGAGCATTTTATGAGTTAATAAATGAAAATTCATATCTTAAATTTTCAACTCTTGAAAATATTAATTATCATTACCATTAACTCAAGGAATGTATCACAGACACTAAATACACATTTGTGATAGAAAATAATCCATTTTATTATTTATAATCAAAATTATAATTTTGCCCCTAGAAGTGTATTACAAGTGTCAGCCAATTCTGACTTCTAGGGCATACATATCTAACAAACTCCCACTTGACCTAAAGCCAATTGGCTACAAATATAAGTCCCATCTTCTTAAGATGGGCTTCGATCTTCTGCTGGCCCAATGGCTTTGTAAGTGGGTCCGTCGTATTATCTGCGGAGTCAACTCTCTTAATCTCGATATATCCCTTCTCGAGGTAATCGTAGATGAGTTGGTATCGCCACTCGATCTGCTTAAATTTCTGATGAGACCTCGGCTCCTTAGCAAGAGTTATGGCACCATTGTTGTTGTAGTACAGAGGAATGGCATCACTCCAATCTCTGCAGTAAACTTCTTGTACTAGAATGCCTCCTTTGCAACTTTTGATGTAGTGATGTATTCTGCTTTCATGGTGCAATCTGCTATCACTGTCTGCTTAGAACTTTTTCAACTAACAGCTCCATCATTGCACACAAATAGACTCCCAAATGTCGACTTTCGATCATCTACATCGGATATAAAATCTGAGTCTGTATACCCTTGGACTTGGAGTTCTCCATTACCAAAGACCAACGACATATCCTTAGTTCTTCTCAAGTACTTAAGGATACATTTTACAAAAGTCCAGTATTTTTCATCTGGATTCGACTGATATCTACTCGTGACACTCATAGCATGGACTATATTAGGTCGTATACATAACATGGCATACATTAGGCTCCCTATTGCTAAAGCATAAGGGATCTTGCTCATGCATTCTATTTCCTCAAGTGTGCTAGGGCACATCCTTTTCGAAAGATGAATGCCATGTCTGAGGGGTACCAAACCCCTCTTAGAGTTTTTCATGCTAAACCTCTTTAGCACTTTCTCTATGTACATCTTTTGTGAAAGTCCTAGCATCCTATTCGGTCTATCTCTATAGACCTTAATTCCTAGAATAACGGATGCTTCTCCTAGGTCTTTCATGGAGAATTCTTTAGATAACCATATTTTAATCGTGGTCAACATAGAAATATCATTCCCAATAAGGAGGATGTCATCCACGTACAATACGAGGAAGACAACAGCATTCCCACTGACCTTTTTGAAGATATATGGCTCCTCTTCATTTTTGATGAAATCAAATAATTTGATCACATTATTAAAGCGAGTGTTCTAGCTCCGAGATGCTTGCTTAAGTCCATATATGGACCTTTGCAGCTTGCATACCTTGTGATCATCATCACTGGATGTAAAACATAGCGGTTGTTCCATATAGATATCTTCCTCAAGATATCCATTTAAGAATGTCGTTTTTACGTCCATTTGTCATATTTCATAATCGAAATAGGCTGCAACAATAAGCAATGTGCGGATGGATTTTAACATAGCTACTGGTGGAAAGGTATCCTAATAGTCAATGCCTTCACGTTGACTATAATCTTTTGCTACTAATCTTGCTTTGAATGTCTCCACATTTCCATCTGCACCAATCTTTCTCTTGTAGGTCTGTTTACATCCAATAGGCACTATACCTTCGGGTGGATCTACCAAGGTCTAGACTTGGTTTGAGTGCATCGAGTCAATTTCTGACTTCATTGTCTCTAACCATTTCTCAAAGTTGATATCTAATATTGCCTCGTTATAGATTTTGGAATCATCACCATGAATTCCATTACCTACGAGGAATATCTCCTCTACTTTCTCTGAAATAGTACCTAAGTACCTCTCAGAGGGATGGAAAACTCTTTTCGATCTATGAGGTGAAGGAGGAAGTGATTGGATTGACTTAACCTGATTTGGTTCCATTTGGTCCTTAGCTTATTGCTCTTTTGAGACTTTCTCCTCGAGCTTGATCTACTTTCCAATGCTGCTATCTTGAATAAACTATTTTTCAAGAAAGATGGCATGTCGACTCACAATCACATTATGATCTTTTGGAATGTAGAAATAATATCCTAATGACTCTTTAGGATATCCTATAAATCGAGCTCTAAAGGACCAAAAGTTTAACTTATCCACTTATTGTCTTTTGACATGAGCCAGACAACCTCAAATTCTAAGATGACTCAGACTTGGTTTCTTACCATGCCATATCTCGTATAGTGTGGTAGGAATGGTTTTAGAAAGAACCCTATTCAGTGAGTATATTGCAGTTAACAAACAGTATCCCCAAAGAAAATCAAGAAGGTCTGTGAAGCTCATCATGGATCGGACCATATCTAATAGGGTCCGATTCCTCCATTCTAAAACCCATTGAGTTGAGGTGTTCCAGGTGGAGTCCATTGAGATACTATTCCATTTTTCTTGAGATAGTCCAGAAATTTTTGACTAAGATATTCACCTCCTTGATCTGATCGAAGAATCTTAATGAATTTTTCTGTTTGCTTTTCTACTTCATGTCTGAATTTCTTGAACTTTTTAAAAACTTCAGACTTATGTCTTAAAAGATACACATACCCATACCTAGATAAATCATCGATAAAGGTTATGAAGTAGACAAAGCTGCCTCTAGCCGGCACATTAAATGGGCCGCACACATCAATATGTACTAAGGCAAGAAGATCCGTGGCCCTTTCCCTATGTCCTACAAAAGGGAGCTTAGTCATTTTGCCATGAAAATAAGATTCACAAATTGGATATGACTTGAAAGTCAATGGACTCAATAGCCCAATTTTCTCTAATTTGTTAACCCTATCTTCTGCTATATGACCTAGTCTTAGGTGCCATAGATACCTATCATTTGGACTATCCCTAGGTCGTTTCATGGTATTCACATTTTGCTCGATATTAAAAATAGATACATCAATATGTAACTAATAAAGATCGTTAATAAAGAAACCATTTGAAATTTTATTTCTTTCATAAAGAATGTTATAATATCCTTAAAAAAACTAATTACATAGCCTTCTAATGTAAGATAAGAAACAAAAATTAAATTCCTACTTGCTACAGGCACATAATAACAGTCTTTTAACACTAAGTCTAAACCAGATGGTAGTCGAAGAGGGTATGTTCCTATGGCCATGGTAGCAACTCTTGCTCTATTTTCGACATGCAGGATCATCTCACCATCCCTCAGCCTCCTCCTATCCTCAAGATCCTACATGGAAGTGCACAAATGAGCACTAGAATCAGAGTCAAGTACCCAATTGGATACAAAACAAATCGTAAGGTTAGACTCAATAATGAGCATACCTTTAGAATGACCTGCCTCCTTCTTATTCTTTAGGATGGCCAAGTATGTAGGGCAGTTTCGCTTTCAGTGGCCATCATTGTTGCAATGGAAACACTTTTCATTGTCAGCGGTCTTCTTCTTCAACTCTGTCTTTTTCTTCTTTCCTCCTTCCACTTTTTGCTTTTTCACAGACTTCTTCTTCTTTCTAAAAGACTTTCTCTTGGAAGAAGTTCGTTTCATAGCAAGCACTGAGCCTTTAGAACCTTTCATAGAAAGCTCAACGGTAACCAACATGTTCATAAGTTCGGCAAAGAAATTTTTAAGTTTATGCATATGGTAGTTCATGATGAACTGCCCATATGCATCAGTCAAATATTGTAGAATTATGTCATTCTGTAGATCCAAGTCTAACTTCACTCCGAGCTTCTCAAGCTCTTCCAAATTCTTGATCATCATCGATAATGATCTTGAACTGACTGTCCATCACCCATCTTAGTCTTGAATAGTCGTTTAGTGATTTGATACTTTTCTGCACGACTCTGTTCACCAAACATCTCTTGTAGGTGAGCCAACATTTGGCGAGCAGTCCTGATATCTTCATGTTGGCACTGAAATTCATCAGACATCGAGCCCAACATGTAACATCTGGCCTTATTATCATCGTCCATCCATTTATCCAGAGATACTCTCTGTTCAGTGGATGGATGGGCTGATAAGGTGGGAGGGTTCTGGTCCAATACATGAGTCAACTTCTCAGAACCCAAAATAATTTTGAAGTTTTGGAGCCAATCTTTATAATTTGATCCAGTCAGTCTAAGGGTGTCCAAGATTCATGCTAGTGGGTTGGATGTAGATATTTTTCTGTAGGGAGTCAAAGTTTCTAGTTAGATTTTGTAATTAAGACTTAACTAATTTATTTAGAGATTTTATTTTTAAACAAATTAGCTTCCACTATTTTTTTGAATCCCTACACTTCCTCTATAGAGATGCAAAAATCTTCATGATTAATGATTTCTAATGGGTGGTATGGTCCCATCAACTGACTCATCACCTCACCTAACAGTTATTGGTGATGGATTAGCCAATGAGTGAATAACTCTTGTTCAATGATTCTCTAATCATGGTGCACCCAAACTTAGTCTCTAATTCATGAATCTCATCGTGCCTAGAATATTGATCCACTTCTTAGTTAAGTAAGACCCACCATTTGCATAAATTGGATTTCTAATTGAGTCTATCACCATATCTAGAATATTGAGCCCAATTCATCCTCCATCCCGTAGCATCTAATATCTAATAGACATGGTTGCATCTTTCTGATGCAACTAAACCACTGTAATTGGTCGAGAACAATCAACCCCGAAAAGGGCCCGCATATCTACAATGGTGGATAACCTTAGACTTAATTTTTTCTTAGAAAGATTTGATTTAGGTCTCATTAAACTAGACTTGACATAGTCATAACCATTATGACTAACCTAGTGGCATGGGTTAGCTCGGATTATTGACCATCTCAGATCAGAACTGAGTCAACAAACATGGCCAGGTAAGTAAGACCGGTGGAAGGGATATGCCATTAACTCGACAAGAACACATTCGAGTCGAGTAGCTCCCAATTAAAAATCAATCGATCATATCTGCCAAACTTACCTTAGATACTAAATTATTGAGCTAGAACCAATCGGGTTATCCTACAATCCAGACTCTAACCACTAAGCCTAATTAGGTCTTAGCTTGATCGATCACTTACGTGATTTGATCTTGACCCAGACTTAATCCTATTAGGCTGATCAATTTAAGCACTATTGATCCCAACTAACCAACTCTTGATTCGGTTTGATCAACTGCTTAGATCTAATTGAGCTACCCAAGCCCGAACCCAATATTACGAATATATCTTAGATCTGAAATTCTTAATTTTAGACCTAATTAATATTTCATAATCTTAATTCTTAATTAAGTTTAGGGTTCACAAACAAAATATGTAAATAAAATCCTAGGATTTCAGGATCTAGGGTTTTGCAGAAAGTAAGTTCTTGATTTTTGATTAAGGATGAATGCACAGCACCCCTACACATCATAAGAATACCCCATCGAATGGAAGAAGAGGGCATTTAAACCCTATTTTATTCTTATGATCGGACGGCCAAGGGGAATGCCTTAATCAGAAATATAAATCTACAAAACTAGTTAGATCTACATCATATAACTCATATATAAAAATTGATCTAACTTAATATATATTTTGCATACATCTCATGTATCATATCATACATATTTTTTAGATCTAAATTATCTTATAATTATCTAAAAATTTAGATTTAAATTGATCACATCAAAATAAATTTTAATCTAGATAATTATGTAGAACTATTCTGCAACTAGTCTAAACATGCATTCATCATATCTCATATGATCTAAAAATTAAATAATTTTATTTTTTATTTTTTATATATTATTATAATATTTATAATTATAAAAAAATAAAAAATAAATAGATCTAAAATCATAATTTAATCAAAATAAATCATGATCATGCAAGACTACGTATAGAACTATTCTATTTTGCAACTAGTCATGCATATTGTAGAACTTAGATCTATATTATTTAATTTTAATTTTATTGATTTTAGATCTAATCACATCTTATGTGATATCTGAAATTACCTAATTTTTACATCAAAATAAATTAAAAATTAGATCTAAATAATTTAGAGAACCTAGCTCTAATACTAGTTGAAGGAAAAATCCTAATTTTCTGGATCAGATTCATTCAGATCTAATTGGATCAAGAAAGATATTTCAAAAATTTCTCTCATGCATCTAGATCAGATATAAGATATTTTAGATCTAATTTTATAGATCTAATAAATAAAAATAAAAATAAATTCAATCTAATTTAATTTATACCTTGATGTTGGGTAATCTGATTACCCTTTGATGATCCTACTAATTGCTTGAGATTCTGGATCTAGCCACACAAGCGTCTGACCTCTACTGGTATCCACAAAGGCTGGATCTAGAGATTTTCTCCTTCTTTATCATCTCTCCAAAAATTATATCTGAATCTAATTTGGAGGATCTTCAAAATTTCTTCTGAAGATTAGCAGTCGTCTCTGTAGCAGTGCTGTCTTCTTCCTTTCTCGTCAGCTCTTTCTTGCTTGGATAGCACCAAACTGGAGCCCAACTTCCTTTGGGTGTGGAGAGGAGAGAGAGGATTAAAAGATGATATGGAGGAGGGAGAGGGACAGTCTTGGGGCATCGGCTAAGAGAAACTTTATCAAAGTGTGGCGTAGAAAGGGTTTATATAGACCCTGCTGCACCATGCAGTGCCACATCATCCCGACCAATCACGTTGCTTCATACAATCAGATCTAAATCTGATTGGTAGGATGACATTATCTGATCCAATTAGATGAGAGCCCCACTAATTCATCCTTAGATGGCACCTAAGACTGGTCAAAGTCTATGGCTAGGGGTCACCTAAGTAGAATCCAAGAAGCAACCTAGAGTCCTATCCGTATGGGACTCCAGGCATCCCTATCCATGGGAGCACGCCTCCTTAGGTGTGCCCCCCCTCCTTTCTAATTTTCAGTAAGGGGACAAGCCCCTATCTACTCTTCAATAAGTGCATGACACATGGGCAGATGTCCAAGGATCAAAGGTCAATGTTTGACCAAAGTCAAAAGACAAGAATTAGCAGGTGATGGAAAATGGTAGGTGTTGTCTCAAATTTATCTCATAAATTAAAATAACCCTTTTCTAATCTAGACAAGCTCTAGCTAGATCAAGTAAAGATATCTGAGTGAGCACAAACTCATTTGGCTCAATCGAGATAACTTTTAATGATAATAAAGAAGAACGTTAGGTTCAATCATGTGCTAGCATGATTTTCTTGAACCTAATTGAATCTAATTCAAATCAATTGAATCGAATTAGTCCAATTGATGATATCCAAATCAAAAGTCTTGTTTCTATGATCCAGTTAGATTCAGTTCTATATGGTAATGGGATATGTCATGATCTCCATCATCGACATCATCAAAACTTCTTTCGATGGATCAGAACTCTTCTGATTCAAACAACTAGAATGATCGATATCTAAATCATTCTAATTGCTCCCAAAATCTATCAGTGACACCTAGTAGTATATGATGGCAATCCATCAAAACTAAAAATGAATCTCTCGGTGCAGCTACTTGTATGATTAAGTTCTTCTATCTTGAGCCCCGATCAGATTAGGGTTAAGGTACACTTGTTAAACCCTAATTTCTATCATATGATTTAATCATTCGATTCAAGTCCGATGTAAAAACCTTAATAGAAGCTCTTTCTATTATTTCACTCTGCCATAGCCATGGGCTTATGGACTTGATTCTCATGATCATCATAGGACTGCTCCTCATCCACCGAGGTAGATAGATTCCCTCTTGGTGCAATCCAATTCCTCCAATGAACATGCTATAGCCAACATACACCTCAGGGTTTCAAATGGCTAGGAGACCGACTCATAGTGTAGTCAAACTATAACACCCTTAAGGTGAACTGCCAATGCACCTCAGGTCAAAGAACTAGATACACCACTGTAGCTTCAAGTCAGTCATCGATGAGAAGGTAAACTTTTTTATGACTGCTCAAGGTGGTCATGCTCAGTACCCTCGTTCTTTAATGAGCACCTATACTCTCGCTCCAGTGTCTCTACATCATAGACTCAAGACTCATCTACTATGAAGAAATGATTGTACACCAACCTTCTGGATCAATCACCATCCTCATGATGATCCTACGGTCAGAAGCATTTTATGAGTTAATAAATAAAAATTCATGTCTTAAATTTTCAACTCTTGAAAATATGAATTATCCTTACCATTAACTCAAAGGATGTATCACAGACACTAAATACACATTTATGATAGAAAATAATCCATTTTATTATTTATAGTCAAAATTATAATTTTACCCCTAGAAGTTTATTACAAGTGTTAGCCAATTCTGGCTTCTAGGGCACACATATCTAACATATAGGTGGCAAAGGATAGGGAGTCCTAGTCACACTAGGACTCCTATTTTGACTTAGTCAAAAATTGGTTTCTCAAATCAAATTAAATCAGAAGTAAACTAACCAAAATAAATAAGGCCCTAACCTAATTAAGAACTTAATTAAATTTAATTAAATTAGATTTAATTTTAATTTAATTTTCTAATCAAATTAGAAAATTGGATTGACCGGAGTTATAATTGAACTAGGACTAGTTCTTTCCTGCACTTGGCTTATCCAATAAAATAATTGAACTTGATCCAATCAAGCCCAACCTAAATCTAATTAAATCATATTTAATTAGACTTAATCTCATCCCTCTGGCTTAATCAAATTAAGCCAATTAGCAATCTAGTTGCTAATCGATCCTCCTGTAGTGCTTGCACTAGGTTAAACATCAATCGTTTTGATTGTTTAACCCTAGAACGATTCTCAATCATTAATTGACCATTTGATTAGATTATGAGATCTAATGTATGTGACCTCATAGGTCCAAATCTAAACTAGTAGCATAGAAATAGATTCTTGTACCAATCAAAGTAACCATCTAGTAATGATATCCGTTGGTCAGATAGGTTGAATGTGTATAACAACATCCTTAGAACTCATGCGGATATGATTTTCATATAATTCATCCCCTTGAATAAAATGCATGTAGGATACCTTAGAGTTCAACTGTCAACTCTGATTAGGTTATTCATATTATATTTCAAAATATTAAATCCATCTGATAGATTACTTTGGCCAAGATTTTGCTACATTGAAATACAGTGGTACATTCTTCTCCAACCATTGGAGTTGTCAATTCCATCTTGGTCACACACAAACTTCGCAAGTACTTGACTGTGCCCAGAAGCCTTTCGTTATTAAATTAGAAAATTACTTAATTTAGTACCAAAGTATAGTGAGTTGTTTGCAAGTCACTGAGGTTATCTCAGGACTAAGGGACACTTATTCCTATCTCACATCAGAGACATTCTTTAGGAACCAGATCTAGGATTTCATAGGTAGATCTTGAAACTTTTTCAAGATCTTGCAGTAGAAGACTTAAATAAATCTAAAATTTATTTAAATAATCATTTAAACACCTAGATCTCAAATCTATTACATGATTAAGGCATGATATTAAATCAAAAATTAAAATCAAATAAGAAAGAAAAAGGTTGATCAAATCAACCTAGATCTACACTACATCAAATGCAGGTATGAAGTTTATAGATCAGATCTATTATCTAAGTAAGTTTAGATGTTCTAACTTGCTGATCCAGGCTTGAGGATGAAATCATGAGCTGCACACACGTTCAATCTCTAGGAGTCGTCCACATGAGCCTACGATCTCTGATCTGAAGTCCAATGCAAGAAATCAGCACAACATGCTAGTACTGTGCTGATTCTTCTTCGACGATCGATCCGATGCTTCTTTCTTCAAAATTTGGACTCTCCAAAATGTGAGAAGGAAGATGAGAGTTTGTTGATCTGAGACTCTCTCAAAAAAACTCAAAAAAAAGGAGCGATTGAAAATAAAATAGTCCTAGAAGAAGACCATCTTCTTCTTCTCTTTTCTCTTAACTAGACACCTAGTTTGATGCCTATGGAACTCCCATGCCCAAGGACCCTTTATGAGGATTTATGGTGCTCTCAAGCCTTGGGAGGCCACAGGAGGAGTCAGGGGGTTGGCTCTGGGGATTCCAGGGGCATGGTTGGTGCTTTAGAGACCTAGGACACAAGATGAAGCAAAGAACCAAAGTTGGAGAATCAAGACTATAGAAAGAAGATTTTCTGTAGGTTAGCCAGCTTAGTCCAAAATTGGATCGGCTAAGTCTCAGTGCATAGGCAAAATAGAGAGCTACGCATTCGAGACTGCTAGCACGGCATAGGATAGGGCTGACTCAGTTTTGGACTGAGCTAACCCAGTGGAACTTAGTCGGCTCAGTGCTGAGACTGAGCCAACTTAGTGCGTGGGCAAAGTTACATGAGGATCTATTTTAGGCTAGGATCTGGGTTGATCTTAGGGGTCTTAAGGCCTGATTTGAGAGGTTTCAAGGGGGTCAATTCATGTATGAATCGGATCTAGATCCAAAGCATGAGAGCATGTAAGACTTAGGCTCAGTGAGTGCTTTCATTTATTGGGTTAGCTAGGAGAGTTTTTGGTCGGGCCTAATGACTATGTATAAATACATAGATTGTATTAGGGTTTTTAAGATTGGAATCAATACAGACCTTTTCTCCCTCAACTCTCTTCTTCTCTTCTCTCTAGAGTTAATGTCCTAGGATTCTTCAAGAAGCCCTAAAGAAGGGGGGCATCTCCCTCAAGCCCAAGGAGGGAGGCATCCCATCACAGATCTAGATGGAGGATCAATGGTTTGCTGTCCATAGAGAACATCACAGGTTCCTTCAGATCCGTGCTAAAGATCAGAAGCTTCCGCAACATGGTATCGGGGCTTGTGATTCTAAGGATGATTGGCTTTCGAGTGATATCATGGAACATCAATTGGTATCAGGGAGAGGTGATGCCAATTGGTATGCTTACATTTGGTATCAGAGCCTGATGGTGCATGAAAGGGAAGGAGAAGTCGTACAAGATAAAATTAGAAATCTACACAAGGATTCCATGGTATGTCTCAAATCTATCTTTGTTATTGCTGTGGTTTGGCCAACTGGGAGCAACGGATTGAAGGTGGAGGTTGAGAGGTTTAATGGGAAGAGATTTTTCTGGGGTGGAAGGATTTGGTGCATGATTTGTTGATCGATCTTGGTCGAAAGATCGGGAAGTATGATGGTTATGGGATAGGTAGGGAGCGTTGGAGTGCTGCAGTAGCGCTTCTCTGGAGATACAGGACTGAGAGAGGCTCAACGATGTAGCAGCCTAGGGAGGTATCTCAATAGAGAGCATCATGATTCTCTAGAAAGATGGGCAGTATGGGTCTATTGAAGAGAGGTTTCCTAAGGGGTAATAGTTGAAGGAAGGCCGAAGAAGCGACTATATGTCCTTCGGTGTCTGAAAGGTGAGAAGTAGTTGGAGATGTATTCAGCGATTTGACCAGAGCATGGATTTGCGAAGCCTTGGGAGTGATGGAGATGGATGATCCATGAAGATCTAGTAGGTCAGGACTGGACGACTGTAGAGCGATGTAGAGATGAGTTAGGGAGCGTTGGAGTGCTGCAAGAGCGCTTCGCTGAAGGCACGGGGCAGAGAGAGGCTCGGTGGTGCAGCAGTCGAGGAGTGTATCTCAGTAGATGGTGTCAGGGGCTTCTTAGGGAAATCGAAAGCAGATCTCAAGAAGAGCTAGGGGGTCTCAGAGAGCGCCAGGAGGTCTCTAGCAATCGGGAGTATCATGGATCAGGTTTCTTCTGTAGAAGCATTAGAGAGAGTCATGGTTCAGGTGGATGATGGTTCTCCGGGCACAACTAAAGTGATGGCTGGTGTAGGGGCAGAAGAAAAGGACTAGGATGGAATTTCCTAGGGTTCAGTCACTGAATTTAGAATAGTTGGACGAGCTCTTAGGTGTCGAAGGTGCCTGCAGGTTGTGGAGGTATCCGAGATAGCTTTGAAGGGGTCCGTAGAGTGCGGAGGGTTCAAAAGGGCAGCAATGGTGTTTGAGATGCAGTGATGGTGTTCAGCAGTACAGTGTTGAGTGGTTGGCCTTGAGGGACTTAGTGACAGAGTCAACTTCTGCAGCATCAGGTGGACTTCAGATATAGGTGGAGCTCCATAGTGGTGGCTTCACAATTGGAGAGAAATTTAACATGAGTTTAGAGTAGAGGGATGCAGAAGGATCGATATCCTAGCACCAGCACCGGTGATGCACAGTTCCAAGAGGAGCAGCATGTGCAGGAGGACAAGCGTAGTTCTAAGAAGACCATGTCAGGGTTTGCAATGAGTGTCGGTACAGGAATGTTGCTTGTTCTCCAGGGAAGTTCAGAAAAGTGATGCAACTGCTAAGCAGAAGAGATCCTATAATGTTAGGATGGTGCAGAGGTGCAAGCCAAGGTCTTTAATAATGGAGGCAGTCATCCAAAAGGCCTCATGGGTGCACAACAGCTAAAGAGGATTGACAGAGGCGATGTTTGCACAAGTGCTATCGAGTATGCAGGGATAGTGGGATAGTGTAGGAGGGCATTGTCGAGGGATTTGCCAAGGCTTGAGGCACCAAGGAGGAGATTGTGAGGATTTATGGTGCTCCCAAGCCATAGGAGGCTATGGGAGGAGTCAGGAAGTTGGCTCCAAGGATTCCAAGGGCTTGATTGGTGCTTCGGAGACCTGAGACACAAGGTGAAGCAAGAAACCAAAGCTGAAGAATCAAGACTGTAGAAAGGATATTTTCTATAGGTTAGCTGGCTCGGTCCAAAACTGGGTTAGCTAAGTCTTAGTGCATAGGCAAAATAGAAAGCTATGCGTTTGGGATTGCTGGCATGGTACAGGACTGTGCCGACTCAGTTTTGGACTGAGCCGACCTAGTGGAACTTAGCTAGCTCAGTGCTGAGACTGAGCTGATTCAGTACGTGGGTAGAGTTACACGAGGATCTATTTTGGACTAGGGTCTGGGTTGATCCTAGAGGTCTTAAGTCCGGATTTGAGAGGTCTTAAGGGGGCTAATTCATGTGTGGGTCAGGTCTAGATCCAAAGGATGAGAGCAAGTGAGACTTGGGCTCGGTGAGTGCTTTCATGTATTGGGTTAGCCAAGAGAGTTTTTGATCGAGCCTAATGGCTATGTATAAA
The DNA here is from genome assembly GCA_006176705.1 of Cocos nucifera. Classification (NCBI taxonomy): domain Eukaryota; kingdom Viridiplantae; phylum Streptophyta; class Magnoliopsida; order Arecales; family Arecaceae; genus Cocos; species Cocos nucifera. The sequence continues at coordinate 325,451 of QRFJ01001586.1, forward strand.
TACATAGGTTGTATTAGGATTTTGAAGGTTAGAATCAATACAGATCTTTTCTCCCTCAACTCTCTTCTTTTGTTCTCTCTAGAGTTAATGCCCTAGGGTTCTTTAAGAAGCCCTAGAGAAGAGGGGTGTCTCCCTCAAGCCCAAGGAGGGAGGCACCCCATCACAGATCCAAGTAGAGGATCGTTGGTTTGTTGCCCATAGAGAATGTCACAGGTTTCTTCAGGTCCAGGCTAAAGATTAGGAGCTTCCATAACATGGTATTGGGGCTAGTGATGCCAAGGATGATTAGTGTTCGAGTGATATCATGGAACATCAATTTGTATCAGGGAGAGGTGATGCCAGTTGGTGTGTTTACACCCTCTTCCTCTGATTTTTGCACACCCCAAACCTCTTTCAAAGCTCTATATTTCATGAAAAAATTAGAACAAAATTCGTCTAATAAATAGGGAAAAAGAAGAGTCCAAGTTAGGTCAAATTCCTAGACTAGAAATATCCAAACATGGAAAGTTGTTGGGGTGCCCAACTCTTGGACGCCTCCATAATTTTTGGCATGGACTAGCAAGGGAGGGTGCACAAAAAAAGAGATTATTTTTATGGAATAAAAGAAGAATTAATTAAAAGAGGGAGCAGCACTTAAGGAAAGATATTTTGGTCAACAAGAATTCTATCTCATCGAATCCTAAGCAAAACCAATTCCTCCTTTGACTTGGTCTTCCACCTAACTTCCAAATATGACTTGGAAGGAGAGAGGGAGTATGGAAATCAAGAAGAAAGGAATTTCCATGAAAAATGCCTAAAAACTAGGTATGGGGGGCATTGGGACCAGGGTGGCGCAAGGAGATAGGGAGTCCTAGTCACACTAGGATTCCTATTTTGACTTGGTCAAACAAGATCTTTTAACCAAAAAAAAACAAGATTAAACCAATCCAATTAAATAAGGTCCTAACCCATTTAAGGACTTAATTAAATTAGATTAAATTAGATTTAATTCTGATTTATTTTTTAATCAAATTAGAAAATGGGGTTAATCCGAGTCCTAGTTAGACTAGGACTAGTTCTTCCTTGCACTTGGCTTATCCAATAAATAAGTTGGACTTGATCCAATCAAGCCCAAACCAAATCTAATAAAATTATATTTAATTAAACTTAATCTCAGCCTATTGGCTTAATCAAATTAAGTCAATTAGCAATCCAATTGCTAATCAATCCTCCTACAACACTTGCACTAGGTTAAACACCAATCATATTGATTGTTTAGCCTTAGAACGATTTCTAATCGTTGATCAACCATTCGATCATATCATAAACTCTAATGTGTGTGATGTCATAGGTTCGAACCTAAGCTGGTAGCATAGAAATAAATTTCTATACCAGTTGAAGTGAGCATCTAGCAATGATACCTGATGGTCGGATAGGTTGAACGTGTGGAACACCATCCTTAGAACCCATGCGGATATAGTTTCCATATAATTCATCCACTTGACCACAATGCTCGTAGGACACATTAGAGTTCAACTATCAACTCTGATCAGGTTGTCCACATTGTATTTTAAAATATCAAATTCATCTATTGGATTACCCTGGCTAAGATTTTGCTATATTGAAATACAGTGATACATTCTTCTCCAACTCTTGGAGTGGTCAATTCCATCTTGATTACACTCCAACTTTGCAAGTACTTGACTGTGCCCAGAAGACTTTCATTGTGGAATTAGAAATTCAGTTAGTCTGGTACCAAAGTATAGTAAGTTGCTTGCAAGTCACTGAGGTGATCTCAGGTCTAAGGGATACTTATACCTATATCCCATCAAAGACATTCTTGACAGCATAATTAATGCGGGATAGCCTAAAAAAAATAAATAAATAAATAAAAAGAAAATACAAAGCTTCCTTCCATTCATCAATAATAAATCATGTTCGATCGTGGTACATTATTTCTAGGATAAACAGTATAGTTACCTATACTCTGCTCAGAAGGCATGACTGATTGACATGGGACCAAAGCATGATCAATCTAAATAATGCTAATGAATGCCATTTTAGAGATCAGTAAATAACTAACAATAATAAAGTAAATAGACAGATAGCAAAAATTAAACATGCTCATGAATAATTGTAAAAAGAAAAATATAAATGGAATGAAGGATAGCAAAAAATTAAGCTCGCAAGAAATCCAAAAAAAGATACGAAGAATCTGGATCGTGGTAGTTAAGAAACTACCTTGATTAGGGCTCTTAATCTTTTAACCAAGTAAATCTATCGATAAAGAACTGGGTCTTTACCAACATCAGATCTAAAAAAAAAATAAGTAAAAAAAAAAATCAAAGATCAGTTGAGAAGGAACGAAGGTCCTTGTCAACGTTTGATCTGTGGAATAATAGATCACTCTTTCTCTCTCTACATGATAGATAAAAATATTAGAGGAGACGGATCTTCTTTTGATGGAATAGGCTTATGTAGGTAGATGGTGAAGATGAATCAAAGTCGTAGGAACACTGAATCTTAAGAAAATGAAGATTAAAGAGATAGAAAAAGATGGGCCTCACACCCTCCCCTCGTGGGGCGATTTTGGGTCTCATACCCTCTCCCTCTCGAAGCGACCAACACAAGTATTTGTGGAAATTATAAATTGATTCATTCATTCATTCATTATCTCATTTATGGAACCATAGGAAAGAAATCAGCCTTTTAACAAAATAAGTAAGAAATTAAGAACTCTTAAGGAACCTTAGGGAAGAAAAGAAACTCCAAGTAGGTGCTTGATGCTTGGCACAACTTGGCATGAGGATCCTTGGGCATGGCACATGCTGGCATGTGTATTTCCTCCCTGGGCATGTGGAGGGTGGTGGCTCCAAAGATGACGTGGACCAAGCTTGCTTCTTTATGATGGTCTCTTTCCAAATAATGCTCAATCTAAAATAAACCCAAGTATAGTCTTATGGACCTAAAACTAAATGCATCAAAAGAACTAATTGATTAAATCAAAAGGAGTAAAACAAAATAACTGAAGTAGAGTTATTTTGATATGGCTTCTTCAATCCAAATTGAATCTAAATTATGTTGCCGACTTCTGTTGGCTCTACTGTCTGCACCAATTCTATCGAGCTGGGGAGAACTCGACCCTATCAAGTGGGGGTCAATTTTGCTCTGGTGATGCTCAAGCAAATCGAGATCAATATGCTGTAGCTCTTATCAAGTGATCCAGGTATCCTCAGACTTCGGTTGACCTCGCCATCTAACTAAGTACCGTTGATAGCCTTGACTCCGGATAGAGATGATCTGCTCATCCAAAATTCTCTTAATCTGATCATGCTTGATATTTTGGCCGATGGACATTCAGGAATAGGCTCTCTCTCAAAGGTTGGTTCAGGCTCAAATGGCTCACTAGGTATCCAAGTTGGCTCTTTATAGGCGACGAGATCTGCAACGTTAAAAGTAGAGCTAATCCCAAAATCAAAAGGTAAGTCCACAACATACGCATTTGGTTCAATCTTCTTTAAAATCTTAAATGGACCTGCTCCTCGAGCATGTAACTTCTTGATGGTTCCTGGTGGAAATCGTTTAGGCATCATTCAAACCATCACATAGTCTCATTCCATAAACTCTTGGGCATGTTGATGAGAATCTGCATTCTGTTTATAAACTTTATTACTAATACTAAGTTTTTTTACTGATCTCTTTATGTAAACTCTTGACATGCTGTGCAAATGACTTTGTAGATTTGGAAATTCTAGCATGCATGGGCAGTGGGATAAGATCTATTGATTTTCTAGGTTGATATCCATGAACTACTTCCTTGGGATGATCTATCTTAGGGTCCTCACGAACTTCTCTTGTAGCAATCATCCAAACTGGTGATCCTTTACTCACGATCATCTCTAATTCCTTAGCATCTATCAAATGGAGGCTTTTTTTTTTTTGATGTGTTCTTTTGGTCCACCATCTATCTTTCTATTGGTAGCCTTAGATTGGGAAGGATTGATCGTGATCTTCTTACCCTTATAAGTGAAACTATAGAAGTTGGTTCGACCATAAATGGTAACATCATTGTCAAATAGCCAAGGCTGACTTAATATGATATTTCCGACTTCCATGGGTAAGACATCACACCAAACATGATCCTAACAAGAATGGAGCTGGATGGAAATACGGCATCTAAGTTTGATGGGAATCAAGGAGGAATCTATCCAAGACATACAATATGGGTTGGGATGATCTACAGGAGCTAATCCTAACCGCTTAACCATGTCGGTGGAGATGGTATTGATACAGCTACCGCTATCAATGATCACCTTATAAATTTTATCACTAAATTTTATGAAGGTATGGAAAATAGAAGTCCTACACCAATCTTCACTCTCCTTAGTCTGTGCTAGAACATAACTAACGATTCCAAGCCTAAGATCTGACTCCGGTGCAACAAAACTTAGGATTTCCTTAGTACTTTCAAACTGCTCAACTAAGTCTGGATCAGCTTCATAAACTATCTCCTCAATATTTTCTAGAGTTTTCTCTTCTAATTCTTCCATAAATAATAATCGGTTGGAATATTGTGCAGCAAAATGACCGTAACCATGGCACTTGAAGCAGTGGGATCGAGAACTACTTTCCTTAGATAACTCTCCTACAACTCTTTTTTCTTTATCTTCTTTTCTTATAATAAGGTTTGTAGGTGGAGGTCTATTACTAGGAGTCTGGGTAGTATTGGGTCTCAATCCAAAATGGGTTACTCGACAAGGTTCAAAATGATGGATGATCGAATACCTAAAAAATCTCTCAAAGTCTAGAGCAAGTTGATAAGCTTGTTCTAACGTGGTTACCTCTCGCAAAAAGAGCTCACACTGGATATCTTCTCATAATCCAGCTCTAAATCTGGATAAGGTAGCAACCCTATCTTCAGTTACTCGACATCTCATGAGGTACTCATCAAATCTCGTGATGTACTCTGTGACTAATCTATTTTCTTGAGTAAGTCTCTGCCACTGATCTAAAAGTCTTTGTTGGTAGGAGGTAGGGAGGTATTTTTCTCTAAGTTTCTCCTTCATTTCATCCTAGGTTTCTATCGGATCTTGTCTTCTCTGGTTGAAAAGACGTTCAACACTTTTCCAATAAAGTCGGGCTTGCCTAACCAACTTCATCCTAGCAAACCTAACTCTTCTTACTTCAGATATTTCATACCATCCAAAATAGTGGTCCATGCCCGATTCCCAATCTAGATACTCTCTCGGATCTAGACAACCATCAAAACTTGGGGCTTCGATCTTTACATTCTTAAGGACATGCTCATCCTGATCGAACTGGTTATGATGGGAGCGTGCTGCTATAGGTCGATCTAGGTCGAGATTCCTTCTTCTCTGTCCTATAGGTAGTTGGGGAGACTCAAGTTTAGATTATCTTTGCCTAGCTTCTTCTAGTACTGTTATTCTTTCACTCATGGTTTTCATAAAATTTTTCATATCATCAAACTTCTCAATCAGGGCATTAATGATGGCTGCTGTATTGGGATCCATGTTGGTACTGGATAAGAAAGTAGGACGTTGGTACTGGATACCTGATCTAGTGGTCATGCAAGTTCAGGATGCAGGAATAAGATATAGTAAAAACGAAAAAAAATATTGGAAAGTAAATTATGAAATTTAAATTATGAAAATTTGACTTGCAGGAATTTTAAATTGCAGAATTTAAACTAAAGCCCTAACCAATCCAGCTCTGATACCAAATTGATGCAGAATAGCCTAAAAAAAAATAAAAAAAAAAGATAATACGAAGCTTTCTTCTATTCACCAATAATAAATCACGTCCGACCGTGGCACATTATTTTCAGGACAGACAGTATAGTTGCCTATACTCTGCTCTGGAGGTATGACTGATTGACATGGGACCAAAGCACGATCAATCTAAATAATGCTGATGAATGCCATTTTAGAGATCAGTAAATAACTAGCAATAATAAAGTAAATAGATAGATAGCAGAAATTAAACATGCTCATGAATAATTGCAAAAAAAAAATATAAATGGAATGAAGGATAGCAAGAAATTAAGCCCGCAAGAAATTCAAAAAAAGATAAGAAGAATTCGGATCGTGGTAGTTAAGAAACTATGCTGATTAAGGCTCTTAATCTTTTAACCAAGCAAATCTATTTATAAAGAACTGAGTCTTTACCAACATTAGATCTAAAAAAAAATAAGTAAAAAAAAAATCAAAGATCAGTTGAGAAGGAACGAAGGTCCTTGTCAACGTTTAATTTGTAGAATAATAGATCACTCTTTCTCTCTCTGCATGATAGATAAAAATCTTGGAGGAGACTGATCTTCTTTTGGTGGAATAGGCTTATGTAGGTAGATGGTGAAGACAAATCGGGGTCGTAAGAACACTGAATCTCAAGAAAATAAAGATTAAAGAGATAGAAAAAGGTGGGCCTCACACCCTCCCCTCGTGGGGCGATTTTGGGTCTCACACTCTCTCCCTCTTGGAGCGACCAACATAAGTGTTTGTGAGAATTGTAAATTGATTCATTCATTCATTCATTGTCTCATTCATGATACATGGGTTTATATAGGATCCTAGGAGTCCTATTTCTTTAGAAATCTTATTTTCTTTACAAAGAAAAATCAATCTTCTCAACAAAAAAGTAAAACATTATGTATGGTTTTCAAATACAATAATATATCATATCTATCTTTTATGGAATCATAGGAAAGAAATTAGCCTTTTAATAAAATAAGTAAGAAATCAAAAACTCTTAAGGAATACTAGGAAAGAAAAGAAACTCCATGTGGGTGCTTGATGCCTAGCACAACTTAGCATGAGGATCCTTGGGTATGGCACATGCTAGCGTGTGTATTTCCTCCCTGGGCGTGTGGAGGGTGGTGGCTCTAAAGATGACGTGGACCAAGCTTGCTTCTTTATGATGGTCTCTTTCCAAATAAGGCTCAATCCAAAATAAACCCAAGTATGGTCCTATGGATCCAAAACTAAATGCATCAAAAGAACTAATTGATTAAATCAAAAGGACTAAAACAAAATTACTGAAGTAGTGTTATTCTGATATGACTTCTTCAATCCAAATTGAATCTAAATTATGTTGCCGACTTCTGTTGGCTCTGGTGTCCGCACCAAGAATGCTCTGGAGTTGATCACGTTCAATGATAATATATCCATACATCTTACCTGTATGTCAACCAGTGTCTCCACACACCTTGGTTAAGCGGATAACCAATCTATATGGCATATAGCGACCTATGCTCGATAGACGCTATCATCCTAATTAACAACCTATCATTTGGTCGTGAACAAATTTAAAGACTTATCGATAAATCCTCTCTTTATCGAAACTAAATAGTCCTAAGGACTTCATCACAATAATGAAGTTCATTAGAAGATGTAAACTTATGATGAAAAAAGATATCAAAATATTTTTCATTAATTAATAAATTAATTATAATATCTCAATCGTCAACAGGCTGACGATTGGCTTTGGGACATAATTTTCAACAACTCCCACATATCCTAAAGCCACTCGGTATAGTATCTAATACCCATCTTTGACTTATTGTTGTCAAACTCCTTGATTGCTAGGGCTTTAGTGAAGAGGTTGGCTAGATTCTCCTTTCCATCAATCTTTTGAAGGTCGACGTCACCATGATCCATGATCTTACAAACCAAATAAAAGCGACAAAGAATGTGCTTTGTTCGCTGGTGTGCCTTCAGTTCCTTTGCTTGAGCTATGGCGCCAGTGTTGTTACAGTAGAGCAAGACTGGACCACCAATGGAGGGTGCCACTCTGAGCTCGGTAATGAACTTTCTCAGTCACACAGCTTTCTTTGTTGCATCTGATACTGCCATGTACTCTGCTTTACAAATAGAGTCAGCCACTGTATGCTGCTCGAAACTTTTCTAGCAGATGTCTCCACCATTTAGAGTAAAGATATACCCCGATATACTTTTACTGTCATCATGATCAGATTGAAAGTCGGAGTCTATAAACCCCACAAGCTTTAGATCTGACTCACCATAAATCAACCATTGGTTCTTAGTATTTCTCAAATACTTAAGGATGGTTTTAACCACCTTCCAGTAATTTTCTCCAGGGTCAGATTAGTGTCTACTCACTACTCCTAGTGAGTATGCCACATCTGATCTCGTACATGTCATTGTATATATAATAGACCACACTGCCAAAGCATATGAAATTTTACTCATATGCTCTCTCTCTTCAGAAGTTGTCGACAATCCTTCTTAGAGAGAGAAATTTCTTGGCCTATAAGAAGATAACCCTTTTTGGAATTCTCCATGCTGAACCTCTTCAGCATAGTTTCTATGTATGTGAATTGGGATATACCAAGCATCCTTTTAAATCTATCCCTATAGATCTTTATCCCTAGGATGTAGGATACTTCACCCAAGTCCTTCATGGAGAACTATGATGACAACCAGACTTTTATTCCTTGTAGTGTAGGGATGTCATTCCTAATTAAGAGAATATCATCCATGTACAAAATAAGGAATATCACTACTGAACCATTTGCCCATTTATAAATGCAGGGTTCTTCTCCATTCTTAACGAAGCCATACATTTTGATTACTTTATCAAAATGCATGTTCCAACTCTGAGATACTTGCTTCAATCCATAAATGGATCTCTAAAGTTTGCATACCTTGGACTCATCTATGGATGTGAATCCTTCAAGTTGTATCATATACACCTCTTTGGTCAGCTCTCTATTTAGGAAAGCTGTCTTCACATCCATCTGCCAAATCTCATAGACCAAATGGGTAGCAATGGCAAGCATGATCTGAATGGACTTGAGCATTGCCATAAGAGAGAACGTCTCATCATAATCAATACCATAACATTGATGATACTCCTTGGTAACCAGATGGGCTTTATAGGTCTCCATCTTTCCGTCTGTGCCTCTCTTTCTTTTGAAGATCCATTTACATCCAATGAATTTAACCCCTTCAGGTGGGTCAACTAATGTCCATACATCATTGACCTTCATGGAATCCATTTTGGATCTCACGGCTTCTAGCCATTTCTCAAAGTCGGGGCTCTGCATCGCATCCATATAAGTGATCGGATCCTCATCGTTCTCATCGAGCTCAATGGGATCACCATCCTAGACCAAGAATCCAAAGTATCTATCTGGATGGCGGGGTACTCTATCGGATCGTCTTAATGGTGCGGATTCACTAGGCTTCAGATTTGATCTGATCAAATCCGACTTAGGTTCAACATTCTATGTCGGACTTTCTACCTGTTGAACTTCATCAAGTTCAACCTTAGAGGAAACAGTTCCTTAATCAAGAAACTTCTTTTTCAAAAAGGTTGCCCTAAGGCTGACGAACATCTTTTGTTCATTAGCATGGTAGAAATAATATCCTTTGATCTCTTTTGGGTACGCTATGAATGTACACTTGTCAGACCTAGGTCCAAGTTTGTCTGTAACTAATCGTTTGACATAAATCGGGCACCCTCAAACCCTAAGGGGGTAAAATGCTGGCTTACGCCCTGTCCATATCTTATATGGGGTTTTAACTATAAACTTACTTGAAACCCTATTTAATAGATAATAAGCCGATTTGAGTGCATATCCCCAGAAGGATATCGGTAAGTTGGCAAATTCCATCATGGATCAGATCATGTCTAACAGAGTTCGATTCCTCCTTTCAGACACACCATTATGCTGTGGTGTTCCAGGAGGAGTTCATTGGGAGAGAATTTTATTCTCTCCTAGATATGTGAGAAACTCACCAAAAAGGTATTCTCCTCCTTAATCAGACCAAAGAGTTTTAATATTCTTTTCAGTTTGTTTTTCTACTTCACTTCAGAATCATTTGAATATTTCAAAAGAATCTGACTTATGTTTCATCAGATAGACATATCCATATTTGGATAGATCATCTATGAAAGTGATGAAGTAGACATATCTGCCTCTGGCACTTATGCTCAATGATCCACATGCATCAGTATGTACTAGATCTAAGAACTCATTGGCTCTCTCACCTTTTCCTATAAAAGATGACTTGGTCATTTTATTAAGAAGATATGACACATAGGTTGGAAGTGATTCACAATCATTAACTTCAATGATTCCCTCCTGAGTCAACCTATTTATCATGTTCTTGTTTATATGACCTAGCCTATAGTACCATAAGTAGATATCTGATACACTATCTAATCTAGAATACTTGCCAGTAGAATAAACTACATTAACAGATTGTGATAATATATATACATCATTGTTCAATTGTCTATAGAAAGCAGTAACACCATTCACAATGATATTACAAACTCATTTTTTTATTGAAATTTCATAATTGTTCATGGCCAAAAGGCCTACAAAAATGATATTTAAAAAGAAACTAGGATAGAAATGACAATCACTAAGAACAACGGTATGAGATTCAAATACAAGTTTCAAAATTTCTAAAGCTAGAACTAGAATTGATCTTCCATCTCCAATGTTCAGGAATCTCTCGCCTTGCTCGAATCTTCTACTAACTTGCAACCCCTGCAACGAATTGCAAATATGGTAAGGGCTACTAGTATCCAATACCCAATCAGTAATACTATAAATAAAGAAATTGCAAGAAGCTATCATATAAATATCTTGTCCAGCAATAGCTTGCTTCTTTCTCTGCCTGTTCGGATTCAGGGAGGCAATGTACTGATAGTTCCTCTTCTAGTGCCCCCGCTTCTTGCAAAAGAAGCATTCGGCTTGACTCTTTTCAGACTTGGTCTTTGAGGTCTGATCCTGCATAGGTGTCCTAGCATGAACATGCACCTTCTTGGCTTTCTTCTTCTTGTTCTTCTTCCCTTTCCCAAAGGATCGAGAATGAGAAGATGAACCTCCCACTAAGTTCATCAACTCCTTATGGACTTGGTGATCCTTCTCAAAGTTCTGAAGTAACCCTAGCAACCTATGGTAGTCCACTTCAGGCTTTGACATTCTATAATATGTAAGAAATGGGAGATAAGACTTGGGCAACGAGTTTGGTATTGCATCTTTCCCAAGTTGTTTGTGCAAAGAAAAGCTGAGCTTGCTCAAGCACTCAGCTTGATCATGGATAATACATGATCAGTGACAGAGGCACCATCCCGCATTCTAGCATTGAAGATGGCACAACTAGTCATGTGCCTCTTAACGTCATCGGGTGTGCCAAAAGAATCCTCCAACACTCAGAGCATTTCGTTTGGCTGAGCTGTTTCAAACTTACGACTGAACTCATTGCTCATCATAGCCAGCATAGTGCTAGCACACCATGGTTCGGTCATTGAGCCACTTTTGATAAGTATCTCTGACTATTCCACGTGCATTGGCAGCTGTCTTCTCAGGTGCAAGATCTGTCAACACATATAGGATCCCTTTATGCTCCAGGACAATCTTCAACTTTTGGTACCAGCTATCGAAGTTGGGTCCCAAAAACTTATCATTGTCCAATAATGATCGGAGCAATAGAGAAGTGGCCATGTCTGTATAAAGAAAAACCAAAATCTAATTAGTAATTAATTCATTAAATCTAAAGATTTAGACTTTAATCAAAAGATTTTTCCCACTATTTTATTCAAATTGATAGCCTCTACCTCCAATTTGAGGAATTATCCTAATTCCTTAGTGGGTACTAGAATCTACATAGACTGTACAAAAGTCCAACTTTGGTTGGCCCACCCATGTACATCTAAGGGTAGGTTCATAATCAATTATTTCTCTAAATAATTTTTAGTAATTAAATTTTTTTCCAGACCCTGATCAGTTGGTTTTGGTCTTCTCAGAAAAGGGTCCAGTTAGGTCCAACTATTAATATGACCATACTTGGTCCATCCAACCAATGAATGATCAAGCCCAACTTTGGTTGGCCCAGTTGACCACCATTTAGAAAGATGTATCCAAGAGATCATATAATGAATGATAATTCCATCAACTGATAAGCACTAGGCCTTTGGGCCTCCAATGATTATCCAACTGATGGATCCATTATCATCCACTTTAATGGAAGGCTATGATCCAATTATCATATAACTATTTCATTTTAGGGACCTAATAATTTTAGAGGATTTATTTATAGAAGTGAGCAGGTCAGATTAACCAGCTTGTCATGATCCTCCCACTAACTTCACCAAGTTAGCTTAAGAGAGACCATTAATAGGCTAGTCTAGGAGCACCTAAATCAATCAAACTGATTTACCTAGCTGACATGGGTTAGCTCGAATAGTCAAGCGATCCGATCAAAACATAATCTCACTAAGAGGCCATGTAAGTTTGATCAGTGGAAAGGTCTGCCAAGCTTGCCTTGACACCATAAAAAATGGCCAGGTAAGCGGGCTACCAATTAAAAACCACTGGTCTGGTTTATCTTAGACACTAATTGGTTTAATTAGTTTCAATTAGATCAACCTAACAATTTATGCTAGACTGCATAGCTAAGAATCAAGTCCATCTTGGGTCTTGTTAAAGACCTGGACTTGACCAACCACAACTATTGTAATTGATCTAGAGAATCCTTGACCTAATCTAAGACAATAATTGATTAGATTTAGTAAATTCTCTAATTAAGTCCATTCTTTAATCTAACCCTAGGTCTAGCCCAATTAATGGACCTAATCCCCACTAACCCATTTAACCCAATGTGTTATGATTTGTCTTAGGATCTTCAATTCATAATCCTAGATCCTAATCAATCAACTTTTTAATTCTTAATTAAATTTTGGGCTGAGGGTTGGGGTTTGGCATTTCAAAAATAATTTTTATGTTTGTAAAATATTTTTACAACATGGTTCTATCAACCAAGTTGCATGTTTGATTCATAATCAATATGTAAGTAAAATAAACATAAAACTACTTTAGATCTAATCTAAACAGATTCATGTAATTCAAATAGTATCAATAATAATCAATCATAAATCTCCCTAGATCAAATCTAACACATTTATGATGATTAAAATTATATTAAAATAATTTTAATTAGATCATAAAATCTCTTAGATCTAATCTAAAATTTTATGATCAATATTTTAGATCAGCACGTGCTAGGACAACCTATTCACTGTAAGAGATAAACCTTACAGCAGGACAACCTTATGGCAGTCCGTGCAATCTAAAATATTTTATTTTATTTTTAATTTTAGATTTAATAATTAGATTATAAATTAAATTTAATTTAAAAAATAATCTAGACATGCATAAAAATCATGTAATAAAAATCTAATCTCTGATACTAATTGAAGGAACCAGATCTAGGGTTTCATAAGTTGATCTTGAAAATTTTTCAAGATCTTACAGCAAAAGACTTAACTAAATCTAAAATTTATTTAAATAATCATGTAAACATATAGATCTCAGATCTATTACATGATTAAGGAATGATATTAAATTAAAAATTAGTAGCAAATAAGAAAGAAAAAAGGTTGATCAAATCAACCTAGATCTATACTACATAAAATGCAGATATGAAGTTTATAGATCAGATCTATTATCTGAGCAAGTTTAGATGTTCTAACTTACTGATTTAGGCTTGAGGATGAAGTCACAAGCTGTACACATATCTAGCCTCTAGGAGTCATCCATACGAGCCTACGATCTCTAATTTGAAGTTCAATGTAGGAAATCAGCATAGCATGCTAGTACTGTGCTGATCCTTCTTCGACGATCGATCTGATGCTTGCTTCTTTGAAATTTGGATTCTTCAAAATATGAGAAGGAAGATGAAAGTTTTCTGATTTGAGACTCTCTCAAAAAAACTCAAAAAAAAGGAGGAGAGATTGAAAATAAAATAGTCCTAGAAGAAGATCCTCTTCTTCTTCTCTTTTCTCTTACCTAGACACCTAGTTTGGTGCCTATGGAACCCCCATGCCCAAGGATCCTCTTCCTCTAATTTTTACACACCCCAAATCTCTTCCAAATCTCTATATTTCATAAAAAAATCAAAATAAAATTCATCCAATAAATAGGAAAAAAGAAGAGTCCAAGTTAGGTCAAATTTCTAGACTAGGAATATCCAAACATGGTTGGGCACCTCCTCCATAATTTTTGGCATGGACTAGCAAGGGAGGGTGCACAAAAAAGGAGATTATTTTCATAGAATAAGAGAAGAATTAATTAAAAGAGGAGGCGGCACTCAAGGGAAGATATTTTGGTCAACAAGGACTCTATCTCATAGAATCCTAAGCAAAACCAATTCCTCCTTTGACTTGGTCTTCCACCTAACTTCCAAATATGACTTGGAGGAAGAAAGGGGGCATGGAAATCAAAAAAAAGGGATTTTTCATGAAAAATACCTAAAAAATAGGTATGGGGGGCGTTGGGACTAGGGTGGCACAAGGAGATAGGGAGTCCTAGTCACACTAGGACTCCTATTTTGACTTGGTCAAACAAGATCTTTTAACCAAATAAAATCAAGATTAAATCAACCTAATTAAATAAGACCCTAACTCATTTAAAAACTTAATTAAATTAGATTTAATTTTGATTTATTTTCTAATCAAATTAGAAAATTAGGTTAATTCGAGTCCTAGTTAGACTAGGACTAGTTCTTCCTTGCACTTGGCTTATCCAATAAACAAATTGAACTTGATCCAATCAACTCCAAACCAAATATAATTAAATCATATTTAATTAGACTTAATCTCAGCCTATTGGCTTAATCAAATTAAGCCAATTAGCAATCCAATTGCTAATCGATCCTCCTACAATACTTGTACTAGGTTAAACACCAATCGTATTGATTATTTAACCCTAGAATGATTCTTAATCATTGATCAACCATCCGATCAGATTGTAAGCTCTAATATGTATGACCTTATAGGTTCGAATCTAAGCTGGTAGCATAGAAATAAATTTCTATACCAATTAAAGTGACCATCTAGTAATGATACCCGATAGTCGGATAGGTCGAAGGTGTAGAACACTATCCTTAGAACCCATATGGATATAGTTTTCATATAATTCATCTCCTTGACCATTATACTCATAGGACACATCAGATTTCAATTATCAACTCTGATCAGATTGTCCACATTATATTTTAAAATATCAAATCCATCTAATAGATTACCCTGGCCAAGGTTTTGATATATTGAAATATAGTGATACATTCTTCTCTATCTCTTGGAGTGATCGATTCCATCTTGATCACACTTTAACTTTGCAAGTACTTGACTATGCCCAAAAGCCTTTCATTACTGAATTAAAAATTCAGTTAGTCTGGTACCAAAGCACAGTGAGTTGCTTGCAAGTCACTAAGGTAATCTTAGGTCTAAGGAATACTCATACCTATATCCCATCAGAGATATTTTTGATAGCAGAATGCTCTGGAGTTGGTCACATTCAATGACGATGTATCCATACATCTCATCTGTATGCCATATCAGTATCTCTACATATCTTGGTTAAGAGGTCAACCAACCTATATGGCATATAGCGATCTATGCTCGATAGACGCTATCATCCTAATTAGTAGTCTATCATTTAGTCATGAATAAATTTAAGGACTAATCGATAAATTCTCTCTTTATCAAAACTAAATAGTCCTAAGGACTTCAGCACAACAATGGAGTTTATTAGAAGATGTAAACTTATGATGAAAAAAGATGCCAAAATATTTTTCATTAATTAATAAATCAATTATAATATCTCAACCATCAACAAGCTAACAATTGACATTAGGACACAATTCTCAATACATTCTCAACAGTAGAAAGCTTTAGAGTTGGTCACGTTCAATGACAATGTACCCATACATCTCACTTATATGTCATACCAGTGTCTCCACACTTTTTTGTTAAGAGGACAACCAACCCATATGGCATACTACGACCTATGCTCGATAGATGCTGTCATCCTAATTAACAGCCTATTATTTGATCATGAATAAATTTAAGGACTAATCAATAAATCCTCTCTTTATCAAAGCTAAATAGTTCTAAGGACTTCATCATAATAATGGTGTTCGTTAGAAGATGAATACTTTATGATAAAAAATGCTAAAAATATATTTTATTTATTAATGAATCAATTACAGATACATTGTAGCTCAACCATCAGTAGACTGATGATTGGATTTGGGACATATTTTTCAACACTCTAGGTGGGCTTTTTCCATACCAGATCTCGATATTTCGATGATGGTCTTTCTAGTGGTGGTGGTGCAGGAGCTTGCTACATGGCCTGCACCACTTCCTAAGGCCTCTTACCTACTGTAGCAGCAAGTTGAACTATTCCATATCCACCACTATTGCTGGTGGAGGAGGTTGAGATGTGGAAGTGGGGTCAAAACGGGCTGATCTACTGATTTTGGGTTGGATTTGATGGTTGAGGCAGTAGATCTTTAGGAAAAAACTTTCCTGAGCGGCATCTCGCTAGAGCAAAAGAAGGTCGAAGGAAAAGAATGAAAGAAGAGAGGAAGAAGAAGATCATGTCTCGAATAAGTACTCTTTTTAGAACAAGAGCTCAAAAATGCCCTTCTTCTAATGCCAATCCTATTAGTGCAGAAAATGGATGGCTGTTAGAGTTCGCTAGAGATAGAGGAGACGATCTTACCGACGAGAGCAGCAAGTCAAAGTCTAGGCTAGAGGTGGGTAGCTTCGGCATGGATCCTCTGATGTTCAAGTTAACTTCTTAGCCAACAAGAATGGAGTACATAGGAGAATCAAATGAAGAAGAGAGCTTAAAGAAGAAAATATATCTGGAGGATCCCTTTTATAGATGGAGCCTGTAATAGAATGATAGTGACGGCCCATAATAGAATATCAAAAGGCCATTCATGCCACTCAACATTTATTATGAAGAATGGGCTATCATTTATCATGACGTGCTGGTGGTTGGATATTATTTGCTGAAGTTTGGATAAAAGATCAAAGGCTTCTGAGCTAAGTAGTGTAGTATTCACACTAAAATTTGGAACTAGAGGCTAGTTCAACTAAGCTTGAAGGTCAGCTTCTGAGTTGTAGATGATGGGCTCATAGATTAGGCTCTAAATTTGAACCTTAATGGAGCTATCTTGATAGCTTTTAGGAGCTCGACCACCTTCAAGATCGGTTGAGAGCGAGTGTGGATGCTTTGGTTCAGAGGACTGGGCGTTAGAAAGGGATAGCAAGTTCTTCAGTGAGGACTATGGTCATGCTCTCTTGAGGAAGCTCTGTGGGTATTCAAGGTTGACTTGAAGCTGGGATGGATGAGTATTGAGATTCATTCCATGTGAAGTGACTACTGCTTATTCCAAGTTGAAGATTGAACTCATATTGGTGGCGAGATCTTCTTGCTAACTCATGTTCATCCAGTCAAAGTTCTTAGTGCAAAATTAGAGAGATCTGCTATCTATAGTATGAAGTAAAGGAGTTCAACCGACACTTGAGGTCGGTCGCTAGTCAAGGTCGGGTAGTGGTAGAATTGTGTATTCATGGGGCATCTGCTACCCATGCTAGGCTAGGGGTCGGAACCAGTCGAATAGCAAGCTACTTTCACTATTCAAGCTCACTGGACCAAAGTCTACAATGTGGTTTGGCAAGTTCTATAGTTATCAGGAGGAAGCTGGGAGGATTGCTATTGAAAAGATTGACTAGTGAACAAGATCTGACGTCAATAGAGGTTTTTGTCAATCCTAGAATGAGCTGCTCTTAAATGAAGCTCAGAGTTTAGTCGCATTTGGAGGCCGATCTTCTGAAATTTGTCTGAATCAGGGGATCAACTTGGTTGAGGTTTGGACTTGGCCATTGCGACTCCAGATGATGTTGTACCAAGGTCAAACTTCCAGTTGGACTTTGGTGGAAGCTATTTCGCCCCCAACAAACCTAATTAAAAACTTCATGACAAGAATAGAAAACCTAATTGCTTAAAGCATACATCATATTAAATTTATTTTTATTTTTTGGTGATCATTGGAAATAGGGTAAGCTTCTCTAGTTCAATTAGTTTCATGCATCTAATTTAGTTGTATAGAACCCCTTGTTTGAAATTGATTGTGCATATTCATCTCTAAATCAATTTAAGGGCATAATACGTTAGTCAAGGTAAGGTGGGGATTTGATCACCCTTTTGAAGAGAATAGTGTAGGATTCTAAGCATGCTTTTTAAATTTTTTTTAAATTTATATATAGAGAAAGGCTAAAATTAATCTAATATTAATTTATGCATGCTATGATTAGATCATGAAATCCTACACTATGATCTAGAAATGTCATATATGTATAGAAAAAAAAATGCACTCGATCAGCAAATTATATTTGCTCATCGACTCATGTTTAGAATATGATACCAGAGCATGGATAGATGATCTTCATAATCTAAAACCACTGGAAAGAATCTCCTCTTATCGTGATGTAGCTGCATGGTCATCCGGCATCAACAGACATTCCACACGAAGCTCTAGTCCCAACCAACTGATAATTATCATATATTTATAAATAAAAGTATTAAAATATATTTTTAAAAATTAATATTTTTATTAATGTTTTATAGGAAATAAGCTGATCAATGTGAAGAGCTCAATTTTTTGGTTCAAACAAATCAAATTTGATGAAAATCAAAGCTAAATTGAAGAAGTTACAAAGACTAGAAGTTTTTAAAAAACTAAAAAAAATCGGTCGACTAAACCGATCAATCTAGAGAAAATTGGCCCACGTGTGCGAACCGGCTCAGATTGACTGCAAGCTAGCACGTAGAACCAAACATGGCCCAGCACCTGACATCAGGTCGATAAGATTTATCACGGCTTATGGGTGGAAGTCACTGTAGTTGTAGATCAAGCATTCACGTGGTCTACAAGCGAGCGCAGTGCCTTGTGCTATCGAGCAGCTGAGGTTCAATCCGGCCAAGATCCGATGGCAAGGACCTATTCCCATTTGATTCGACATCTTGTGCGCTGATGGACGGCTATGATTTATGCACTAACAGATGGCTCTTAAAGCAGCTGGTTGCCATCTGATGGCAGGCACAGCTTTCAATTATGATAAAAAATTCTAAGCACTCCCAAGCGCGATCCGATGGCCATTAACCCCTAATGAAGTTGCTTTAATGGTCCAAATTTAATCCGAGCACTGATCTTGGGCTTTCCATGGGTTTTTGATGGATTTTGAAACTGATGGCCATAAAGCTTCAGCAAGACATAGTTCGATCCAGACTCGAATTTGGACTCCAAGAAAATCTTAAAAATCACTATTTTCTCTCTATTTAAACTCCCTTCATGCTAGAGAGAGAGAACCTCTCCCTTGAGGGGAATTAGCCCTCCATGCCTCTCTCTTCTTTCTTCTCCAAATAAAGTCTTTTCTCTTCCTTTCTTTCTTCTTTCTTTTTCTTTTCTTTTTCTTTCTTTATTTTGAGAGATTTGAAGATGCTAGGTGCTAAAGAATTTCATACTATGAGCAACTAAACATAGAGATTCTGGAAGAGTAGATGAAGTCTTTGAGCATGGGTTGTATTTTTCTTTTTTTTATCTTTTGTAATTTCTTTTATGCAATGAATGACATGTTTTTCTACTCAATCTTAAATTTTATTCTTCATGCATGAGATCCTGTATTAACATGCTTATTATTGATTAAGATCTAAATAGGCTATATTTATGAAGATGGGTTGTAATCAGGAGATATAGTCCATGCTCGATTTATTAGTTTGTATGAGAGAGAATCATTAAAAAGCCATGTTACCAAATTTTTAAAAATTAAAGTATTACATAGCTTATGATTTTATTAGAGTCGTAATGGAGAGATATGGTTCATGCTAAAAAAAAATAGATTATAGTCATAACTAAATTCTTAAAAATATAAATTCTTGCATTAAAAAAGAATTACTACAATCTTGATAAAGATGGATTCAAAATTTTAAAATACTTTTAATTAATTCAAAACTCTAATTAATTAAGTGTATGCTTTCTTTTTATTTGAAATTGCTAAACTCTTAATTATCTCTCTTTAATCTACTTATTTAAATTTCATCTTTAAAACTAAATATAGAATTTTATTTTTAATTAAATTGAATATAACTTAGCCTTCAATCCTCAAGAAAATTGACATCATACTCATAATTATTCTAAATATTAACATTAGATTTATTTTTTATTTATTGCTATAACGAAAAGCATCACCAGCTCCATTAGAGTGCTAGCTCCTCGTCGAAGCTTTCGATGGTCGATCTTCATCGATCACGATCTTAGCGAAGCCATACATTTTGATCATCTTATCAAGATGCATATTCCAACTCTGAGATGCCTACTTCAATTCATAAATGGATCTCTGAAGCTTGCATATCTTGAACTCATTTGTAGATGTGAATCTCTCAGGCTACATCATATATACCTTATCATCCAGATCTTCATTTAGAAAAGCTATCTTTACATCCATCCATCAAATCTCATAGTCCAGATATGCTGCTATCGCAAGCATAATCTAAATGGACTTGAGCATTACCATCGAGAAAAATATCTCATTATAGTCAACACCATAATGCTGACAATATCCCTTGGCAACTAAATGAGCTTCATAGGTCTCCACCTTCCCGTTTGTGCCCCATTTTTTTTAAAAAAATTTCTTACACCCAATAGATCTTGTCCCTTCAAGTGGATCAATTAGTGTCTATACACTGTTCACCTTCATGGACTCCATTTCGGACTTCATGGCTTCCAGCCACTTATTAAAGTCGGACCTCTGCATGGAATCCATGTAAGTGATTGGATCCTCGTCATTCTCATCGAGTTCAATAGGATTATCATTTTAGATCAAGAAATCATAGTATCTATCCAGCTGACGGAGTACTCTACCAGATCTCCTTAAGAGTGCCTTTACATTGGGCTTTGGATTTGATTTTATCAAACGTAGTACTAAAATGTATCGATTCATCCACCTATTGAACTTTAGCAAGTTCAACATTTGAGATAGCAGTTCCTTTCCTAAGGAACTTTATTTCCAAAAAGACTATCTTATTGCTGACGAACACCTTTTGCTCTTCAATAAGGTAGAAATAATAACTCCTAGTTTTCTTGGGATATTCTATAAACAAGCATATATCGAATCTACACCCAGTCCATATCTCATATGGACTCTTTGCAACAGACTTGCTAGAACATTAATCAAAATGTAACAAGCAGCCTTAAATGCAAACCCCAAAAGAAAATTAGCAGACTCGCAAATCCCATCATGGACCAAACCATGTCCAATAGGGTTCGATTTCTTCTCTCAGATACATCATTATGCTATGGTGTTTTAGAAGGGATCTATTGAGAGAAAATTTTATTTTCTCCTAGATATGTCAAAAACTCATTGGAAAGGTATTTACATCCTCGATTTGATCAAAAAATTTTAATACTCATCCTAAGTTATTTTTCTACCACATTGCGATCTCGTTTGAATATTTCGAACGAATTAGATTTACTCTTCATAAGATAGACATACTCATACCTAGATAGGTCATCAGTAAATATAATGAAGTAGTAATATCCATCTCTGGCACTTATGTTTATAGGTCCACATACATCAGTATGTACTAGACCTAAAAGATCAATGGCCTATTCATCCTTTCCAGTAAAAGATGATTTGGTAATCTTACCAAGAAGGCAGGACTTACAGGTAGTCAATAATTCATAATTATCGATACAAGGATACGCTCCTTGACTAATCTGTTGATCCTATTCTTATTTATATGATTGAGCCGATAGTGCCAGAGATAGGCATCGATGATATTATTTTATTTTGGGCATTTATTTGACATGTATATTATATTAATAGATTGTGATAAAATATAAATGCTATTTCTTAATTATCCTTACATTATTATGATATTATTCATAATGATGTCACAATAATTTTTCTTTATTGATAAACAATAACCATCTTGGACCAAAAGTCCTACAGATATTATATTCATTATAAAAGATGGATAATAGTGATAATTATTTAAAATGATATTATTTATTTTAAAAATAAGCTTAAAAGTTTTCAATGCTATGATTAGAATATTCCTTTCATCTCCAATATTCATGAATCTATCATCATTCTCAAACTTTTTACCAATTTAAAGTCCATGCAATGAATTGCATATATGAACTAAACTTTCGATATCTAATACTGATAAGTATCATAAATTCACCAATAAAAGTATTAATTTATCAATTAATTTATATTAATTTTTAAAATTAATGATCAATTTATATATAATTTTTGAGAAATTCATATTTTTATTAATTAAAAATTAATTAAAAATAATAATAATTAAAAAATAAAATTTTATAATTAATGAAAAGAGCTCATTTTTTAGATCATAACAAAATAAGTTTGAAGCAAAACAGAGCTAAAATGGAGAAGATATGAATTTCTAAAGTTAAAAGAAAAAAAAATAAATAAAAAAAAGAAAATGGCTCAGCCAGCTTCATAAGCCAATCCACTAAGCCAAGCCAAGCCGTCAAAGCTGACTCAGCCATTGAAGCCATCAGTCGGTCCACGATCCAGGCATGAACCACCAGCTCAGCAGAAATTGACGAATCAAGGCGCGACACGTGGTGGACATAGACCCTTAAAGGGTCCACAGAAATCCATCGCGGCTCATAGGATATTTTAGACTTTTCACTTGGCAATAGGAGGCACTGATTGATTGTGGTGTGCAGTGTGATCGATCCACATGGTCCATGAAAATAATAATTACGCGATCGGATGGCTGTGGTTGATTGCAGTCAAGATCGGACGACGGTGGTTATTTTTGGGTTTGATTCAAATTCTATCAGTGATCTGGCATGATCCGATGGCCAAAAAATCAACTAATGAAGATCCAATGGTCTAGAATGCTCTCAGCGGTGATCAGGACTCCCGACATGTGATCGGATGGCCAGAGTTTAATCCAACCTGATTTAGGCTGATACACATTCGATTTTGATGATTTTTGGACCGTTGGATTTCTATCAATAGTCAGATTTTATCCAAAGTAGTAGAATTCATCCATGACTCCTTTTAATCCAATTTTTATATAGATTTTTTCATATTTTGATGATCAAAGAGCCCCTTAATCCCACATTGCCTAGAAGCAAACTCTCCAACCCTCGTAGCTCTATAAAAAAGACCCCAGGCCTCCAGAAATCAACATCTCCGATCAAGGTGAAGCTTTGGTATAGGGTGAAGCCAGGCTATGGGTTAATGGCAGCTTCAAAGCAATTGGTGCTGAGAAGAAGAGCTGGGCTTCTACACCATCTTTCCATCAATGCCGATCCAAGATCAGAGATCAGCCTATTTTATTTTTTTTTTTATTTTATGTATTTAAATTATGAACTTTTTAATGCAATATTTATTTTTATGCTCTTTAATTTCATGCTCTTTATTTTTATTGCAATTTAATTTTTATATTTTAATTATTATTTTTATTTTATTGCAAGTAGATGCTAAGATCTAATTAGTAGATCTTAGTACCAAGTTTAAATTCCCACATCTTTTAATTTTCATTTTTTTTATTTTCCAACTTCACTTCTAATCCCAAAACTCTTCTCTTTTCTTTTTCTTTTGTAAAATCAAAGATTTCAAATCTAAAAACACTATCTTTCCTATGAATTTGACCCAACTCACTGCTATCTACATATTTTTAGTTATTTTAAGAAGTCAGATTAAACTGATAAACACGGTGTCTTAACGACAACATCGTGTTTTTATTAAATACCCAGGTAGATGTATAAGAAATAAAAAAATTACAAGATGTGATCATATAATAGCCTTGACCAACAACTCCTTGCTGATTTCTCCTATTCAGCCTATCTAAATCTAAAGGATAATTCCTCTTTAGGTTTGCATGATTAGGGTCAACACTAGACTACCTGAAATCAGGTCCTAAAAGTTTGTCACTATCCAACAGTGAATGGAGCAGACCAACACTAGCCATTCTATTTAACTGAAAGAAAAACACAAGACCATATTAGTACTTCAATTATTTAACCCTAAAGACTTGGACTTTAGCCTAAAGATCCTTTCATTAATTTTATGAATTGGTAGCCTCTACCTCTAATTTGAGAAATTACAATAACTCCTTAGTGGGTACTAGAACCTAGATAGACTACAAACAGGCCCGACAAAAGCTTTGGTCAATCCTTGTGCATCTACAAGTAGGTTCGTAATCAATTATTTCTCCAAACAACTTCTAATATTTTGGTTTTACCCCAGAAGTCAATTCAGTAAGCTATGGCCTTCATTGAAAAGGTCTGGTTAGGTCCAACCATTAACATGATTGAGTTCGATGCATCAAACGAACGATGACTAGGCTCGAGGAAAGCTCTGGCTAATCTAATTGCCGTTTAGAGAGTGACCTAATCATTATTTGATGGATAGTAATTTTAATATCCAAATGAATACTAGGTGTAAGGCACCTCTAATATCCACCTAGAAAATTGGACTCATTGCCATCCATCTTAATGGGAGGCTATGACTCAATTATCTCCATAACTTTATCATTTTTAAGAACCTAATAAGTTAGAGAATTAGATTACATATGATTTAAGGATAGAAAAGTCATGGACCAATTTACTCCTACTGACTTCATCAAGTCAAATCCTTCAACTGACTTCACTAAGTCAATAGATGAGGACTAGGATTAATTTTGACCTCATCTTTAGTGTCAGCTACTAATGAAATGAGCTACAAACTGATGGCTCAGCTGATCAAAGAAAAAGATACTATCTGATTTGAGGTCCGAGTATCAATTTTTTACTTCTCTCTTCAAAGTGAAGGGGAAGGCTAGGCATAGAATGATGTCTGGCACGCCATGGAACAACATCAATATTCTGAAGGCTTTGAGATGGTCGACAGATCTGAGGTCCTATTGTAACTCTCAAACTGAGAAAGTTTGAAGTCTAGTGGGATGAGCTCCTGCATGATCTGGGTAGAGAATGGAGGGTTGGTGCAGATGTTGTCATAGCATGCGGGGGAGATGAGGTAGAGTTCCTCGATCTGTCGATTCATTTCTTGAAGCTTCTAATTGAGAATATCATCTCGATCATGAATCTCAAAGTGCAGCTACTTGGAGGGGGGTAAAGATCTTCCAGGGATGGAATCATGATCAGAGCAAGGGCTCTCCGCCCTCTGCTTTACTTTTTCAGAGGTCATTGACCGACTTGCCTAGGTGGGCCCTTCTTGCACCAGATCCTTGCACTCCGGCGAGGGTCTTTTCGGCTAATAGGGTAGCTACATGGCCTGTACTGCTTCAGTGAGGCCCTTAACCTATTGCACCAGCAAGTTAAACTATTCTAGATCCACCATAGCTGTTGGCGGAGGTTAAGATACTGGTGATGAGGTTGGAGCAAGCTAATCTAGGTGAGATCTAGCAGTAGAGGTGGTGGATCACCGGGTCGAAGCTTTCTTGGGCATCATCTCACTAGAACAAGAAGAGATTAGAAGAAAATAAAGCAATAGTGAGGAAGAAGATGAACTTGACTAGGTACTCTTTTAAGAATAAGCACTCAATGGTCCCTTTCTCTACCACCAATCTTATTAGTGCAAAAAATGGTTAGATGCCGGAGCACACTAGAGTTGGGGAAGATAAGGTCGCCAATAAGACCTACAAGATAAAATCCAAATCGAAGGTGGATGGCTTTGGCAGGATCCTCCGATAGTTAAGTTAGTTTCCTAACCAACAAGAATGAAATACTTAGGAGAATGTAAGCAAAGATAAGAACTTAGCCTGGAAGACATATCTGGAGGATCCTTTATATAGGCAGAGCTCGTAATAAAATGAAAATGATAGCCATAATAGAATATCAGTAGGCCATTCAGGCCATGTGGAGTTTGTTATGGAGAGTGGGCTATCGTTATCGTAACTTATAGAAAATTGATTTTTATTTACCGATGTTCGGATGGGAAGTCGAAGATCTTTATGTCTGTTGGTAAGCTACTCCTACTGAGATGGAGAACTTAAATTCGGATCAGCCAAACTTGAAGATCGACTTCTAGGTAACCTACGGTGGACCTATGATTGGTTAGATTTTGCCGATGCTGCTTATGATAGTTTTGAGGAACTCGACCACCTTCAAGGTCGGTTGAGAGTAGGTGTGAATATTCCAACTAGAGATTAGAAAGAGGATAGCAGGTTCTTTACTGAGAACTGTGGCTAGGCGCTTCTAGAGCAATTCGGTTGGGACAGTAGGGATTTGAGATCGGCCAAAAGCCGGATGGGTGACTGCCAAGACTCATGGCTTCTCGCTAGTGCCATTCTGGCTGTTCTCAGGAGTTCTACTGGTTGGGGTCTTTAATGCAAAAGTGCCAAGATCTACCACTCATAAGGTAGAGTAGAAGAATTTAGCTGGAGAGAAATTCGATTGGAGAGAAATTTGGCTGGCTAGGGTTCTTAGTTTCTGAGATTGATGAGATCTGCCACTTGCAATGATGGAACTCGATCAGGAGGAGTTCAGCGATCTTTGAGGTCGTCCACCAGGTGAGGTCAGGCTGTGCTAGGATTCTATATTAGGAGTCATGCTGTCCATCTTGAGCTAAAAATTGAAATTAGTTGAATGAAGGCTCCTTTCACTATTCAAGTTTGTCCCGACGAAGTCCATCATGCCTTTGACAGGTTCTGCAGTCATTGGAAGAGAGCTAATGGTTGCTGTTAAGAAGTTTGTCTGGTGTACAAGGTCTAAATGTCGACCTTCTTAAATTGGGTTGGAGTTGGAAAGTAACTTGGTTGAAGTTCAACATGGTTGCCACAACTTCGAATGGAGCTATACTGAGGTCAAACATCTCACTAGACTTTGATGGGTGCTATTTTATCTCCAACAATTATTATAAATAAGGGCAATGCATCTTAGTTTATAATATGGATCATTAACAAAAGACAAGGGATGTAAACCTTACTTTCGTAATTTTTTTTTATCTTCTTTCTTTTTTTAAGAGAGATTTGAGTTGAATAGATTAAAAAAAAATCTTCATTCTCCTTGATCATATCAAGTAGGTATTAGAACTTTAGTCCTCTAAATTTTTGGGGTCCTTAGTTCATGGTTTAAATGCATGAGCAATACAAGCAAATAGGAGAAGGGCTATCTGGGCTTCATGTATATTGAAGGATAAAGATGAGTATGACTATTAGTTTTATCTCAATGGATAATGAGATGAAGGGTCATCTCAATAACTAGAAGAGAAGATTGCCCAACTTACCATGATTATCTCTCAATTGATGGTGCTTTCAATATAAGTACTAGCATCTCCTATTGTGAAGTTGTCTTCTATATCTTGACATAAAGATCCATCATCCAATAAGGATGACCAATCCACAAGTACTCAAAATTCTTTGATCTCTACAAACTTCTAAAGTCAAAGCTTGAATTGGGAACCTTATATACGATAGAAATATTGATTTAAAGAAGCGAGATAACTGACAAGACTAGTTAGAGACATATTTCACTATCTATAGACACTCCAATGTTTAGAAGATAGTTTTTGCTCATATCAAGCCTTCCAACCACACCCTTGATGGAAATTGTACATGAGGAACTACAACATTTCTAATCTAACAAGAAGTAAATTGAAGGTCCTAATCAAGAAGCAATTCTACCAATCAGCTATGAGAGGGATCGATGGACCAAGTGGTAGTACCTATGGTAAAAATATGATCAATCTATCCAAAATTATACCCCCAAATTCCACAACCAAATAATCTCACTTAAGATCTCCATTGATGATCATGTGATCTTCATAAACTACATCTAAGGTCTCCACTAGAGTATCCAAAAGAAGTGGAAGCTCTTTAAAGTTGAAGATATCATTGAAGTTAGTATGAAGGCCATGGGAATCAAAGAGAAAATTAACCAAGGGAAGGAAAGAAGAGTGATATGTTCAAGAGAGGTGCAAAAACCTAGGCCATGAAGGAAAGCAAACTAGGAATCATATCAACACAACTCAAAAAAATTATAACATTTGTAGACACACCAATAAGAAGCATTGGAAGATTCACCCTAAGTTGCAACTAGAAAGGAAGAAACTGAAGGATGAGGATTACAAAAGAAAGGGAAGGTGGTCCTCAATGCTATAGAGGCCTGAGGAGCCGCTTGAGCTTGAGTAGGCAAACTCAAAGCTAAGCTTGATGATGAGGAAATATGAGATAGTAACTAAGGCAAACCAAGAGACATGAGATGAGGTCTTCCACTTGAAGATCCAAATTAAACAACGCATCATCACAGCTATTATAGCTCCTTGAAGTCCAAAGAACCTCATTTCTAAAAGCTTGTTTCAAAAGCTAGGTTTACTAACCAAGTCTAACCATGTCCTTACCCTCTCAATTGTATTCAAAAGAATGTCAAATTGAATATTACTACATAGCGTATCTTCAAATTCGTAATTTTTTAGAGAGACATTGATGAGCCAACTTGCAAAATAGTTCCTTTGGATGTTTCTAAGATCATCCTTGAGAGTCCGTACCTTTGGAACCAATATGTAGTTTTCTATAGGTGGTAGAGCATCATCTTATAAAAGATAAAAAAGAGTTTACGATCAACACCTCGAGAACACATTATAACATAGGTGTTGCAATTGCAACCTAGATGAAGTAGCTTGTTAATGCTTGTAACAAGTTCATAACAATGGTATGTGAAGCCAATACCACTTATGAGAGGCCAGCTTTCATCCCTTGGTTCCATCAATTGATTGCCCAAGATTGAGATTGAAGGGAAATTGCATCACCATCATCAATGCGTTAGGACAGCAAGGAGTGACTTTAACATGAATTCTAGATGCAGAAATAGGGTGAGTGGTTCATCGAGACCCAAGAGCAAGGAAGACCAAGGCAAGAAATGATGTTCAAGTAAATCAACATAGTTTAGCTATGAGGCAGAGATCCAGGTGTTTCTCCATCTTCAGCTTTGATTTAGCAAAAGCTAAATCTCCTAAATAGAAAAGTCCAAATTTTGGAGGATCACTAAACTCGATGTTAATCACTTTAATCACTATAGATGGTGCTAGATAGGGTCCAAGGGTGAGATTCACCATGTCAAAAAGCTAAATTATAAGATAAAATTCCAAAAGCCATAACTTGGTCATACGATGCCAAATTGAGATTATTAATTTTTTGCTCAAAATTAGATAACTTTTTTAGACCCATATACAACTTATGGCTAACCCCCTATCTAGTTGAGATGAGATAAAATTTCATCATTTGGGCCCCAAAATTAGCTCATCAAACCAAAAGTTTCTTTTTCAAAAAAGACTTTGATCGAATATATCTTCCAACCTATCAAGAATTAGTAGAACAACAGGAGACAAAGTTGATATAGAAGTTCATATCTACCTATTAGGGATAAACCCACACCCATCGAAGTTTGGCTAAATATCTGGTTTTTGGACGATCTCGACCACCCTCCTATCATTGGATCCCCTTCAGATGAACTTGAATAGTGAGAGCGGCCCCCTAGGTAGTCTAGTCTGGCCAGATTGGAAGCCAGTCAAACTTCTTTCGGACTTCTCCTCCAGTTAGACCTCTCCACCAGTTGAACTCCTTCCGAACTTCTCCTCCAGCCAGACCTCTTCGACAGTCAAACTCCTCCCAAACTTCTTCTTTAACTGGATTTCTCCTTTCAGTTGCATGAGGGCCTCTGCTCGATCGAGCTTCTCTTAGATACTTCCAGTGGGATTCCGTTCAGACCCCTTCTAGTAGTCCGAAAGGACCTCGATGCACGCCCCGCATATAGCAAGCAATAGCCTACAACCTTTGAGCTCCTCTGGAGTAATAATAACTAGGAACTTTTCATCACCTATAGCTACTGATAAACACATAAAATATATTTATAAAAATATTAATTTATTAATTAATTTATATTTATTTCTTAAGAATTGATACTTTTATTTTATTTTTTATAGAAAAAAGATCATAGATGAAAAGGGCTCGATTTATGGATCGCAACAAAATAAATTTTACTAAAATCGGAGCTAAAATAAAAAAGTTATGAAGCCCAAAATTTTTAAATAAAAGAAAAAAAAATAGTTTGATGCACGGTAAACCAGTCGATCGATCCATGATTTCTATCGTAGATCGGCCAGCTCAGCAGGTGCGGCAAACCAAAGCACGCCATGTGGCAGACCTGGACCTTTAAGGAGTTCACAAAAAATTCATCACAGTTCATAAGGGTAGAATAGTAATTTTCTTATACAGAGCGCAGCATGATTGGTTGCGACATTTGGTGCAGTTAGTCTATGCAGTCTATAGGAGCAGTAATTGCGCAATCTAATAGTAGGTGTTCATTCTAGTGGAGATCGAATGGCCAGCTTCAAATCCTGCTTTGATTCGAATAGTACCTAGTTGATATTGTGCAATCAGATGGCCAGGAAGCGAGCCGATCAAGATCCAACGGCTAGAATTCATCTTCGACTTGATTAAGCAAGATCTAGTGCCATCCAATGGTCCAAATTCAATCTTAAGCTTGATCAAATGGCTGAAAATTAATCTGAGCCCTATTTAAGCAACAGAAGTCCGATTTGATCAAATTTGGACCATTGAGACCCGATCTGATGGTAGAAAATTATTTTAGAGAGCAGAATCCGATTCAGACTCGATTTCTTTCATTTTCTCTAATTTTAACTCAATTTCTCTCCTTTTCTCTCTATAAAAATCTTCCTAAAGCTCCCTTAAGCCTGGATAACCCTCCCCCTTAGGGGAATAAGTCCTCTAAGCTCTTCCAAACCCCTTAAAATCTCTTCAAAGCCTCTCTTTCCTCACCTAAACAACCAGTAAGCTCTCTTTCTCTAATTCTCTCTCTCAAGGCCTTCTTCCTTCCTTCTTTCTTCTTTCTTTCTTCAGTAGACTACAAAAGCCTGCATCTCCATCAAAATTTCTCTCCTGTTCTGAATTTTTGTCATCAATCGCGGTCCGGATTCTTCAGTAAGGCTCTAAGATGAAGATTTTAGCAAAAAGCTCCTTGATGTCTGGCTGCTCCTCTCTTTCTCAGGAGATCATTCTGATCTTATTTTGATGGTATTTTTTATTTTTCAACTTTTATATTTCTTTTTAATTTGCAATAAAGACTATTTTTAGTTATAATATTTTTATGTTCTTATTTTCTTGTAATTAATCTAGAATAGTTTATTATCCTTGGGACGAACCATGATCTATGGGAACGGTTCGTGCTCTTGGGATAAATTATATTTAGGTTAATTATTTTTATATCTAAATCAATTTAGACTAACCTATAACTTTAAGAGATGGGCTATGATCTAAGCGTACAGACTGTGCTCTCTAAGATAGATTATATCTTTTTTGATTAGATATCAATTAACGCATATTAAAAAGAATACCAACTATCAAATAAGTGATTAATTGAGATCCTGAAAATCCATCTCCATACTTGCAACTCCTCTTTAATTAATTTGCTATATAATTTACTTTTTAATTAATTTAAGTATCCTTTTTAATTAATCAACTTTTAATTAATTCTAATCACTTTTAATTTATAATTTAAATATAATTAACACGATCTCTATGGATTCGACCCTGATAGCTATATAGTTTGAGTTAGGTTTTATTTTTGACCGTCTATGACAGCAATCAAATTTTTGCACCATTGCTAGGGATTGTGATTTAGTTGCTTTAAATAAATAAATAAAATTTAAAAAAAATAAAAAAAATAAAAATTTAAAAAAAATAATAAATAAAAATTTAAAAAAATTAAAAAAAATTTCATTGACACCGCATAAGCTATTTAGGGTTTAGAGACTTAATCACAAAATCTAATAAGTAAACCTAATTAATTTAAATTTGCATGTTTCACTTTACTTGGACGTCTTGACTTTTTGCATTTCATCATCATAAGATACTTTAAGGATGCTAAACCAAATTAAACAAGATAAGATGAGGATTTGATCATCCTTCCTTAGCCCAAAAATTACAAATCTTCATATTGCATTGACCCAAACCTTAACTCTAAAATTAATTAGACATTGGCCCCTAAGGATACTCAAGCTCATTAGGACAAGCAATCCTAAGAGTTGGACGGAATTAGGATTAGTTAATTCAATTGGTGTTTAAGGCAAGTGATTCAGGAATGACTGGGCCCGAAGGAAGGTGGTTACTTAATTGGTTATATTAGCTTACCTGACCAAGCACAATTAATGTCTAAGATAAGCAATGGAAAGACTTCCTCCGATCTTACACTTACCTGATCAATTGATTGGCTGATTCTTTACTTAGAGAGCTTGAAGGAGATCTTGACAGTTAAAATCTATCTAGATCTAGGATAACCCTTAGCTAGGATTGATTGCATAACTCAATTGCTAACCTACAAACATCAAATCTAATTAACCTCTTTGCATCTATTTCTTAGATTTAGGACTCTCTAGGCTCTCATCTTTAGAATTTCTTTCATCTCTTTTTATCTTATTAAAAAAAATCTATTACAAATATATATATATATATATATATATATATATATATATATATATATATATATGTATGTATGTATGTATGTATGTATGTATGTATGTATGTATGTATGTATGTATGTATGTATGTATATGTATGTATGTATGTATGTATGTATGTATGTATGTATGTATGTATGTATGTATGTATGTATGTATGTATGTATATGTATGTATGTATATGTATGTATGTATGTATGTATATGTATGTATGTATGTATGTATGTATGTATGTATGTATGTATGTATGTATGTATGTATGTATGTATGTATGTATGTATATAAACTTAAAATTGTATTTGCTCTAAGGAATAATTATGGGATATTTACTTGGTCATTATTCATTACAACCAAAAATTTAAACCCTAAATCCTAAAATCAAATAAACCCTTAGAGCTAATAAACCTAGAATTATGGCTACACCCTTTCGCCAATCAAGAGAATACTTTATCCCTTCTTCTTATACCTATGACTCCTATACACCCATATATGAATTTAATAGAGGTGGAATCTATGAGGTTGAAAATTCCATAAATATCCATAATAAGATAGGTGAGCTATCCTAGAAACTTAACTATCTATTAAATATGAGATACTCTCCTACCTCACCTTTGCATGTGTGTGATATATGTTCGAGTCCCAACCATCTGGTTAGTGAATGTCTAGCTGCATATCAATCTTGAGAATTTATACATGAGCAGACATACCCAACTCTAACTCAGATCAATTATTATAACCCTTACTCCAACTCCTATAGTCTAGGTTGCAAAAACTATTCAAATTATTATGAGACATCATAACCAGCAACTATTTATGAACCTAGTTATCGGGAGGAAACTTATACGGTGTACCAATTATAGGTGGTGTGATCCTCCCAAGCCTTGGGAGGTCATGGGTGGAGCCAGGGTGAGGGCTCCGAAGAAGCTAGGATAGGTGTGGTCCTAGGGCTAGGACAGGAATTGTCCTAGGGTGGAGGTGGCATGTAGCTCTCCATGGGCTTGAGGTTCGAGTATTGAGGGCCTCAAAGGGCTTGGTTGGTATTTTAGAGACTGATAGAAATGCAACGTTGTCGTTAAGACACCATGTTTATCAGTGTAATCCGACTTCTTAAAATAATTAAAAATACATAGATAGTAGTGAGTCGGGTTGAATCCACAGGAAAGGTAGCGTTTCTAGATTTAAAATCTTTAATTTTTTAAAAAAAAAAGAAAAAAAATTAAAAATAGAATTTAAAATTAGAAATTAAAATTATGAAGTGAAAATTAAATTATGCAGAAAAGTAAACTTGGTACTAAGATCTACTAGTTAGATCTTAGCATCTACTTATAGGAAAATAAAAAGCAATAATTAAAATATAGAAATTAAATTATAATAAAAATAAAGAGTATTAAAAAATATAAAAATAAATATTACATTAATTAAAATTTTATAATTTAAATACATAAAAATAAGAAAATTAAAATAAGCTGATCTTTGATCTTGGATCGGCATTGGCAGAAAGATGGTATAGAAGTCTAGCTCTTCTTCTTGGCACCCATTGCTTTAAAGCAGTCTTTAACCCATAGCCTGGCTTCATCCTATACCAAAGTTTTATCTTGATCGGAGATATTGATTTCTGAAAGCCTAGGATCCTTTTTATAGAGCTAGGAGGGCTGGAGAGTTTTCTTCTAGACAATGTGGGACTAAGGAGCTCTTTAATCATCAAAATATAAGAAAATTTAAATAAAAATTAGATTAAAAAGAGTTCTAAATAAATTTTACTACTTTGGATGAAATCTGATCATCAATAGAAATCTAACGATCCAAAAATCATCAAAATTGGATGCGTATCTGCCTAGATCAAGTCGAATTAAATTCTGACCATCCGATCGTGCATTGATGGAGGAAATCTAGCTGCAAATCATGCTTCAAAAGTCCTGATCACTGTCGAGAGTATTCTAGACCATCGGATCATCTCTTGGATCGAGCGCTGCCATTTGATGGTAATCTGGGTGAAATCAGAAATCAAATCAGACTTGGAATAAACCCTGACCGTCCGATCTTGACTGTAAGCAACCACAGCGGTCCGATCGTGCAATTACTATTCCCATGGACCACATGGATCGGCCGCACTGTACACCACAGCCAATCAGCACTCTTGTCGCTGAGTGAAAAGACCAAAATATCCTATAAGCCATAATAAGTTTCTGTTGACCCTTTAAGGGTCTAGGTCCGCCACGTGTCGCGCCTTGATTCGTCAGTTTCTACTGAGCTGGCGATCCACGCCTAGATCGTAGATCGACTGATGGCTTCAATGGTTGAGCCAACTTTGATGGCTTAGCTTGCGGAGCTGGCTGAGCGATTTTCTTTTTTTATTTAATTTTTATTTATTTTATTTTTTTAAAAAATTCATATCTTTTCTATTTTAGCTCTGTTTTACTCAAAATTTATTTCGTTGTGATCAAAAAAATGAGCTTTTTCTATTGATGATAAAATTTTATTTTTTTAATTTTTAATTTTTTAATTTTTTTATTTATGTTTTAATTAATAAATATATTAATTTTTTAAAAAATATATAAATTGATCATTAATTTTTAAAATTTAATATAAATTAATTAATAAATTAATACTTTTATTGATAAATTTATGATACTTATCACACCCTCCAACTTAAGCTTTGCTCATCCTCGAGTAAAAAAAGAATTGAGTTTTAAATATCTTTTAACTTTAGAGTTTTGAATTTTACCTTAGCAGTTTTTAAAATGGCCATTGATATTCAGTAGAGCTTAAGTGAGATATATCATTGAGGTATTAATACTTATCAATAGAAAAATTAAGTAAAGAACATTAAATTTTTCTGAACCTTTTCTAAATGATCCCATCTTTATCTCTGATTTGTCTAAACTTTCATATAGGCAAGTGTATTGCTACTTCCGTCCTTCAATTATTCATTTTTATTTTCACATTGCCCACCTTTTGATGCAAATATCATTACTTACTTAGGCAATGGGACCTGGTTACTCGGTGGGAAACCAATATTTTTTTTTTTTATAATGTTGTATCACTATTGAGTATCTTAACCCCTTAAGCTTTCTATTTGATCCATGTAGCGAGTCTTGGGCCAATGACTCCCAAACCAGTTAGCTTTAGGGAACTTGATATAGAATGCCCCTTGGGCTTACTAGCTCGAATCAAACAGGCTACGAGTTAAGACTAGCTTTATAATGAGCTTCTTTATCCTTCCCACCTTTTGATGCGAAACTCAATGCTTGCTTAGGCAAAGAGGCCCGGTTACTCAGTGAGAAGTACTTGAAAACTATTTTATTAAAATAAATTTATTATATAAAGAAACGTATAGTTACCTTACATAAGTCTATAAAAATTAGACTTTTCTTTGATGTTAGTAGAAATATTTAGAAATTACTTCAAGGAAAAACTTTTTATGTTCTAGACTTAACTCTTTATTGAATTTTCTTAATACTTGATTCCACAATATCTCACAGATTCTCTGATTTGTGTATCAATTTTTTTTAAAAATGCTTAGTTTAATTCAATTCTTAAGCATAATCAGGTGTCTAAATATTAAATACTAACTTTTTTAAGGACTTAAAATTTTAAAATTTTTATTTTTCTCTCCCCCTAAATTAATCGACATTGTCCTCAATGGAGAAGAAAAAATAAAGGGTGTAATAAAGAACATGGAAGAATACACCTAACTTAGTATATTTTTGGTCTTGAAAATTTAAGCTCTCCCTCCAACTTATTCCAATTATCCTAAAAAAAATAAGCTAAAAAGATAAATTAGATAAAA
This sequence comes from Cocos nucifera, assembly GCA_006176705.1. NCBI lineage: Eukaryota > Viridiplantae > Streptophyta > Magnoliopsida > Arecales > Arecaceae > Cocos > Cocos nucifera. Next base: position 361,590 of record QRFJ01001586.1, read on the forward strand.
ACTAAATATTGAGTTGCCTCCCAATAAGTAATAAGTTTATTGTCTTCGGCCAGACACAATGTAGCTTACTATCCTATGTCGAATATTGGATTGATAAATTCCAATGATTTTGGATTGTCAATCTCAAAAAATTAATTTATAATCCTATTATTGATATAATTATTGATAATTTTAGGGACATAATTTATGATCCCATTCTCAGGCCCATGCTTATTAAGAATTTCTCCTATTTGTTCTTCTAAAATACTCATGAATTGAGTTTTTGAATTAGGAGTTAAGTTTGATTTAATGGATGCTGGAATGGTGACTAAAGGCAGTTTTAATTCTGAAGGTAAATTATTATGGTCTTGCTTAAATAACTCCACTGACATTTCATTACATGCCTCTTGATTTTTATAAGAAGAACCGGCTTCTAGGGTTGAAGGGAATAGGACATTAGGTTTATAAGTCTTGGGTAAATCATCTATTCTCTTTTCCCCTTTTTTTATCTTATTTAAACTGGAACCAGCATCTGTACTAGTCCCAGGCTTGGGTTTTTCTAAGTGGTTAGTCTCAGTACTAACCTGTTCCTCTAAATTTTTATTTTGACTAGCATCAATACTAACCTCTCTCACCTGATCTTGGTATGGGTCCATAAGAATTCTATAGCTTTTAAGTTCAGGAATTACTTTGGTACTCTTAGATTGGGGATTCTTAAGTGAGACATTAAATCGATAACTTGATCCAGGTGGTTGGTGGACATTAGGTGGGTTATTTGAAATTGATAGTTTCGGTAGTTGATCTAGTTCTCTCCTCGTGTTAGACTCAACTAATTATCCTATTTGAGCTTCTAGCCGGCGATTGAATGTTGTTGGCTTAGAATTAATTATTGAAGTTGATTGAATTTATCATCAGCTAGATTGGTCTATTGAGGAGGTGGGTATGAGGGCTGATTGTAATATGATAGCTGGGTAACCTTACTTGGCCAACCATTATTATAGGCATAGTTTTGGTATTGGGCCTATTTTGATAGTTTTGGATAGGTAAAATTTGGGTTTGAGCCTGAGTCTGTTGGGATGTCCAAGAAAAATTATTGTAGTTGCTCCAATTTGGATTATATGAATTTGAAAATGGGTCATTAATCAATTTGGAGTATCCTTAAGCAGCTTGAACTTGTTCTTGGATAAAATGTAGAAACTGTGCAATCATAGGACATTCACTCACATGATGGGTTGGACTAGCACAGATTGAACAAATCTTCTGATAATTAGAAGATAATGTGAATTGTGCAGGAGATTATTGACCAAGGATTAGGAGTTGATCTAATTTCTGAGTAAGAAGGTCAACTTTATCTAATTTTTGGACTATTAGGTTCAGATTAGCCATTTGATTATTATAGTTTGGATCAACTAGATTAGGTAAAATAATTTTCTACCGTATATGCATTAGTGCAACTCTAACATATTGTTAAAAAAAAATTTTAGAATTTTTTTTTATTTTTTTATTATTTTATTATATTAAAAATTAAATTTTTTAAATTATTTTATTTATTAATTTTAATTTTAATTTAATTTAATTTAATTTAATAATTATTTTTAATATTTTTTAGTTAGTTTAATTTAATTTTTATTTTATTTTATTTTATTTTATTTTTAGAGGAGAAAGAACAGTTCTAAAGAATAGGTCCTAAGGAGTCATAGAATTAAGAAGAGAGAGAAGAGTTAAGTTTAATTATGTTTGATATCGATTAGCAATCAAGTTGGTCAATCAATCCTGACTAAGGATTATCCTAGATCTAGATAGCTCCTAACTGCTGAGGTCACCTTCAAGTCCTCCAAGTGTAGGATCAGCTAATCAACTAGCCAGGTAAGTATATGGTCAGTGGGAGCCCCCCATTGCTTGCCTTAGACACTAATTGTGCTTGATCAGGTAAGCAAATGGAATCAATTAAAAATCACCTTTCTTTGGGCCCAGTCATCCTTGAACCACTTTCCTAGACATCAGTCAAATTGACTAACCCTAACCTAGTTTAACTCTTAGGGTTCCTTGTCCTATTGAGCTCGAGTTCCTAGGGTTGATGTCAATTGATTTTAAAATTAAAGGCTTAGGTCAATGCAGGATGTTGGTTGATTATTTGTGGGCCAAGGAAGGGTGATCAAATCCCCACCTTATCTTGTTTAACTGGGTTGTGCCCTTAATTTGATTTAATATGATATGCAAAAAAAAAGAATTTCAATCAAAGGGTTCTATATAATTTAAACTAGATGCATGTAACTAATTATATTCTGAAAGGCTTACCTTGCCTCCAGCAATCATCAAAAAAAAAAATAAAACTAATATGATGCATGCTCTAAATAGTTAGGATTTCTAATCTTATCATGAAGCTTTTAATTAGATTTAAATGGATATTTTGTAAATTAATTTAAAAATAAAAGAAATAAATAAATAAATAAATAAATAAGAGGACTAGGGCTAGGATTGATCTCACCAAAATTAGATGCCTTCTTCCTTTTCTCTTTTTCTTTCTATAAAATAAAAAAATAAAAAAATTAGTAGGCAATATTTAAAAAAAAATATTTACAATTAATTTATAAAAAGAATCAAAGAAATCAAAGAAAAAATAGCATCTATTCCATTCCCAGCAATGGCGTCAAAAACTTGGTACATTTACCAAAATTATTTTTAATTTTTCTTAAAATAAATCAAAAAAATTAAAATCAAAAATCAAAAATAATCTCCGACAACGGCACCAAAAACTTGGTACGTTTGCCAGAATTATTTTTAATTTACTTAAAATAAATCAAAGAAATCAAAATCAAAAATCAAAAATAATCTCCGATAATGGTGCGAAAAACTTGATAGGAATGCGATGTTGTCGTCAAGACACCATGTTTATCAATTTAATTTAATTTTTTAAAATAATTAAAAATGCATAGATAGTAGTGAGTTGGATCGAATCCACAGAAAAGGTAGTATTTTTAGATTTAAAATCTTTAATTTTTTTAAAAGAAAAAAAAATTTAAAAATAGAATTTAAAGTTGGAGATTAAAATTGTGAAGTGAAAATTAAATTATGCAGAAAAGTAAACTTGGTACTAAGATCTACTAGTTAGATCTTAGCATCTACTTACAGGAAAATAAAAAATAATAATTAAAATATAAAAGTTAAATTATAATAAAAATAAAGAGTATTAAAGAACATAAAAATAAATATTATATTAATTAAAATTTTAAAATTTAAATACATAAAAAGAAGAAAATTAAAACAAGCTGATCTTTGATCTTGGATCGGCATTGGCAGAAAGATGGTGTAGAAGCCCAGCTCTTTTTCTCGGCACCCATTGCTTTGAAGTAGCTTTTAATCCATAGCTTGGCTTCATCCTATACCAAAGGTTCATCTTGATTGGAGATATTGATTTCTGGAGGCCTGGGATCCTTTTTATAGAGCTAGGAGGGCTGGAGAGTTTTCTTCTAGGCAATGTGGGACTAAGGAGCTCTTTGATCGTCAAAATATGAAGAAATTTGAATAAAAATTAGATTAAAAAGAGTTTTGGACAAATTCTACTGCTCTGGATGAAATCTGACCGTCAATAGAAATCCAACGATCCAAAAATCATCAAAATTAGATGCATATCCGCCTAGATCAAGTTGGATTAAATTCTGACCGTCCGATCGCACGTTGATAGAGAAAATCTGATCGCAAATCATGCTTTGGGAGTCTTGATCACCATCGAGAGTGTTCTGGATCGTCGGATCATCCCCTGGATCAAGCATTGCCGTTCGATGGTGATCCGGATCAAATTAGAAACCAAATCAGTTTGGAATAAACCCTGACCATCCAATCTTGACTGCAAGCAACCATAGCCATCCGATTGCACAATTACTATTCCCATGGACCGCGTGGACCGGCCACACCGCACACCATAGCCAATCAGCGCTCTTATCGCTGAGTGAAAAGACCAAAATACCCTATGAGCCATGATAAATTTCTATAGACCCATTAAGGGTCTAGGTTTGCCACGTGTCGCACCTTGATTCGTCGGTTTCTGCTGAGCTGGTGATCCACGCCTGGATCATGGACTGGCTGATGGCTTCAATGCTGTGTCAACTTTGATGGCTTGGCTTACGGAGCCAGCTGAGCCATTTTCTTTTTTTATTTGATTTTTATTTATTTTATTTCTTTAAAAATTCATATCTTTTCTATTTTACTCAAAATTTATTTCGTTGTGATCAGAAAAATGAGCTCTTTCCATTGATAATAAAATTTTATTTTTTACTTTTTATTATTTTTTTAATTTTTTTAATTATTTTTTAATTAATAAAAATATTAATTTTTTAAAAAAAGTATAAATTGATCATTAATTTTTAAAAATTAATATAAATTAATTAATAAATTAATACTTTTATTGATAAATTTATGATACTTATCAAAGACCTAGGATTCAAGATGGAGCAAGAAACCAAAATCAGAAAATCAAGACTGTAGAAGAAAGATTTTCTGTAGGTTGGCCGGCTCAATTCAAAAATGGGTCAGCTAAATCTTAGGACACAGACAAAATAGAGAGCTGAGTGTTCGAGACTGCAAGCATGTCACGGGATTGGGCCAGCTTAGTTTCAGACTGAACCGACCCAGTAGAACTTAGTCAGCTTAGTGCTGAGATTGAGCAGGCTTAATGCTCGGGTAGAGTTACGCGAGGGTCTATTTTAAGCTAGAGTCTGGGTTGATCCTAGGGGTCTTAAGGCCTGATTTGAGAGGTCTTAAGGAGGCTAATTCATGTATGGGTTGAGATTAGATCCAAGAGATGAGAGCATGTGAGACTTGGGCTCGGTGAGTGCTTTCATGTATTGGGTTAGCCTAAGGGAGTTTTTGAGCTAGGGTTTATTAGGGTTCATGTAGAAACTCTATGATATATTAACTAGAATATTATAACTTTTACAATAGAAAGGAATACAATTAAGCTTTTCCTCCTAACTCTCTTTTTTCTTCTCTCTGGTTTCAACACCAAAATCCTAGCTTCTCTCATCTTTCTTAGATCTTCTTTAGTTTGCTGGATTAACACCTAGGTTCATGTAAGAGATCAGATTTATGACTATGGCTTCGAGCAGCCGTAAGAACAATAATTGGTATCAGAAATAGATTGAGCATGAAGGAGGAAGAAGATCAATTTTCAGCAGGATTCAACAGCGAGATTTAGATCTAAAGGCTTTCTCCAAGTTTCATAAGGAAGAAAGAGATCACAGGACTGTTGTCCACCATCTCTAGTCAAGGTATTTCTTAGATCTATCTTTTGCTGTTATTTGATTCAGATTGATCATGGAAAATAATGGGTTGAAGATAGGATTAGAGAAGTTTGATGGAAAGAAAAGTTTCACAATATGGATGGTAAGGGTGGAGGATCTGCTGGTTCAGAAGAGATTGGATTCGACCTTGGAAGATAGGCTGGAGGTGATCATAGATGAGGAGTGGGTATCCTTGGAGAAAAGGGCATGTGCCACGATTAGAGCTTGTTTGATGGATGAGATTTTGTATGGTGTGTTGGAAGAGAGAACACTCAAGAAATGATGATCGAGGTTGCAGCAGTTGTACATGGAGAAGAACATATGCAACAAGTTGATGCTGAAGAAGCAACTGTATAGCTTTCGGATGCAAGAAGGCGAGGATGTTGTGGGGTATATTTAGCGGTTCGATCAGATGAGCATTGACTTGCTCAATATAGAGGTGGATTTAGAAGAGGAGGACAAGAGCTTCAATCCGTTGGTGACAATTTTGCTGTATGGTAAGAAAACACTGGTGTACGAGGAGATCATATCAGTGCCCAAGTCCAATGAGCAGCAGGAACAGATGATGAAGAGGGAGGTCTTCCAAGAGAGTCTTGTGGTTTTAGAGAAGCACAGAAAAGGAAAGAAGAAGGGCAAACAGAGGGGCAATAAGGGATCCAAGAGATGCTTCATGTGCGAAGAAGCAGGGCACTTTAAGTGGGAGTGTCCGCTTTGGAAGAAGTGCAAGGGAGGAGGAAGCTCAGATTCCATCAATACAGTTGCTGTCTTAGAGGCACCCGTATGGTGCGGTGTATCTGAGATGATTTTGGATAGGTCTAAGGAGTGTAGAGGGTTCGAAGGGTCAGCGATGATGTTCAAGGTATAGTGGCAAGCCTAGTAGTGCAGCATTGGGTGGTTGGCCTCGGAGGTCTTGGAGACAGAGTCATCTTTTGCGGCATCAGGGGGACTTCAATTTTAAATGGAGCACCGGGCAGAGGTGGCTTCATGGGTGGAGGAAGCTATGACACAAGTTCAGAGCAGGGGGTGAAGAGGGAGGACCTATTTCCTAGCATCAATGCCAGGGCTGTATAGATCCAAGTGGAAAGAATTATGTAGGAAGATAGGCATCGCTCTGAGGGGATGGTGTCTGGTGGAGCATCAGGATATGCGGCGAGTGTCGATAAAAGAACATTGCATGATCTCCAAGGAAGTCCAGGATAAGTGATGTAGCTGTCAAGCAGAAGGATACCTACAACTCCAAGGGTGGTGCAGGAAAATAAGCTAAGGACTTTAGTGGTGGAGGCGGTCATCCCAAAGGCCTCAAAGGGAGCTCAATAGTTGAAAAAGAATGGCAGTGGCAAGGTGAGCATGAGGGGCTATCAGGACATGCAGGGATAGCAGGAACGTGCAGGAGGACGTTGCCAGGTGTGCCAAGGCTTGGGTGCACCAAGGTGTGCCAAGGCTTGGGTGCACCAAGGTGGAGATTGTCAGAGACCTAGAATTTAAGATGGAGTAAGGAACCAAAGTCGGAGAATCAAAACTACAGAAGGAAGATTTTTTGCAGGGTAGCTGGCTCAGTCCAGAACTAGGTCGGCTAAGTCTCAGAGCATAGGTAAAACAGAGAGCTAAGCATTCGGGACTGCAAGCACGACATAGGAGTAGGCTGGCTTAGCTTCAAACTGAGCCGATCCAGTGAAACTTAGCCAGCTCAGTGCTGAGACTAAGCCGGCTTAGTGCGCAGGTAGAGTTATGCGAGGGTCTATTTTGGGCTAGGGTCTAGGTTGATCCTAGGGTTGTTAAGGCCTGGTTTGAGAGATCTTAAGGGGGCTAATTCATGTATGGGTTGGGATTAGATCCAGGTGAGACTTGGGCTCGATGAGTGCTTTAATATATTAGGTTATTCTAAGGGAGTTTTTGAGCTGGGGTTTATTAGGATTCATGTGGAAACTTTAGAATATATAAATCAGGACATTGTAACTTTTACAATAGAAGGGAATATAATTAAGCTTTTCTCCCTAACTTTCTTCTCTCTTCTCTCTGGTTCCAATACCAAAACCCTAGCTTCTCTCATCTTTCTTAGATCTTCTTCAGTTTGTTGGATTAACACCTAGGTTCATGCAAGAGATTGGATCTACGGTTGTGGCTTCGAGCAGCCGTAGGAATAACACCAATATCAAAAAGTTCAGGAACCCTCTTCAAGTGCCTATAGTTCAATATTTAAAGAGAATATTTTACACATGTTAGAAAATCATACTGAATCTATAGCCAAAATAGAAATCCAACTTAGTCAGCTTACTGCTGCATTCAATAGTTGGGAGGAGGAAGAATTATCTGGTCAGTCCATAAAGCAATATACAACTGAGAGCTCCAATGTGCATGAAATCCTTATAGAACAGCCCAGTATACAAATTAAAAACTATTTTAAGGTGGATGTACCTAAAGATAAAATAAAGGAAGCTATCCCTAGAATTATTTCTCAAGGCCTAGTGCATATACATTTGGATCCTTTTAGAGTGGATAATTTTAATATAGATGGATATACTAAAAATGAAAATACATTATTAGAGCCATCTAATTTTAGCACCACTTTCTCATGGGCTGAGAAATATAAATCAATACCTGCTCTAATTGCTTGTCCTCTAGAATCACCACCTCCTTCAGAACTAAATCCTCTCTTGATCACATCAAAGTACGCATTTTCAGAACCAATTGACATCCTTCCAATATCCATTATGTCGGATGCAACCCTTACCCCAATAATTCAATTTGTGAGCATATTAGAAAAATAAATAGAAAAAATTCTCATTAAACAAGGGTCTGTAAATGGATTCATAAATTATTTTCTTAAAATTAGAAAAATAAAACTGACTAAAAAAGGAACTATGAGTTACTTTCTAAAGATTGGCGAGAAATTATTGAAATTCATAAATAATGGGATCGCAAGCCATCTTCCTGAGATTGGCAATCCAAAATTATTGAAATTTATCAATTTAATTTTTGACATTGGATTGGCAGAGTCATCTGGTCTGGCTGAAGATCTTAAAATTAGCGCTTGTTGGAAGGCAACCCATCATTTTATTTTTCAGATTTTGAGTACTTCTAGTTTTATCTTTTTCTAGAAAATCAATAAAGACAATCGGCTTAAGTTAGGGGGAGTACATCAAACATCCTGTATGAACCTGATGGAATATTATGAAGGATATGCAAATAATAAACTAGGTGGTACCCCTCCTTGATAAATATTTTTATTTTTCTCTTCTTCCATTGAGGATAATGAAAATTAAGTTGGAGGGAGAATAACTAATTTTTAAAATTTATGAGTCCTCAAGTATGATTTAAAATAATTAGCTTTATATATCCAAACTTTATTTTGATTAAAATTTAATTAGGCATCCTAATCAATGAGTTATTAACGGTCTAGAAAATTTTAGAGATATTGAGGAAAAAAGTATTAAGAAAATCCAATAAATGGAAGGGTTTAGATCAGACCAAATTTTAAGAGTGATTCTAGAATCTTCTTCTTACTGATCTAATAAAGAATCTACTTTATGAGAGTTGGGTGGAAAGATCAAATGGTGCAAAAGTCTTCTTTAAAATCTAGTTATATATGTGTGTGTGTGTGTGTGTGTGTGTAAAAGAGAGAAACACTAGCTTTCCACTGAGTAACCAGGCCTCTTCGTCTAAGTAAGTGTTGTGGTTCACGTAAAAAGATAGGCAGTATGAATAAAACAAATCTAGCATTGTCTCACTGAGTAACCGAGCCTCCTCGCCTAAGTAAGCATTGTGGTTCGCATCAAAAGATGGAGATGCAAGAATCTAAAAAAAAAAAAGAAAAAACAAAAAAAAGTGGATAATAAGAGGACTAAATTACAAGAAAGATAATAAATCTAGCTCACATCAAGTTAGAAGATTTAGAGAGTAAAGTAAAAAATTGATGAAAGAAGAGCTTTAAAAATTTTGATGGCTTTGACTCAACCATTAATTGGGTCGAATTGATAATTCAATAATGTACCTCTTTAATAGTCTGACCGGATATCAGCTGTCTTTAGGAGTGTCTAAATCTAACTTTTACTTCAAAACTAAGTTGGTATATATTGCTAATCTATCTACTTTACTCAAGGATGAGCAAAGTTTAAGTTAGGATGTGTGATAAACACATAAATATATTTATAAAAATATTAATTTATTAATTAAGTTATCCTTATTTTTTAAGAATTAATATTTTTATTTTATTTTTTATAGAAAAAAGATCATAAATGAAAAGAGCTTAATTTATGGATCACAATGAAATAAATTTTACTCAAATCGGAGCTAAAATGAAAAAGTTATGAAGCCCAAAACTTTTAAATAAAAAAAAAATAGTCTGGTGCATGGTAGACCAGTCGGGCGGTTCATGGTTTCTATCGTAGATTGGCTAGCTCAGCAGGCGCAGTGAACCAAAGCGTGCCATGTGGCAGACCTGGACCCTTAAGGGATTCACGAAAAGTCCATCGCAGCTCATCGAGGCAGAACAGTAATTTTTTCAAGCAGAGCGTGTAGGTGGTGTGGTGCTCACAAGCCTTAAGAGGCCACGGACGGAGCCAGGGTGAGGGCTCCGAGGTGGCTAGGATAGATGTGATCCTAGAGCTAGGACAGGAGTTGTCCTAGGATGGAGGCGGCATGTAGCTCTCCACGGCCTTGAGGTTCGGATATCGAGGGCTTCAAGGGGCTTGGTTGGTGCTTCAGAGACCTAGAATTTAAGGTGGAGCAAGAAACGAAATTTGGAGAATGAAGACCATAGAAAGCACATTTTCTATAGGTTAACCGGTTCAATCCAAAACTGAGTCGGCTAAGTCTCAGAGCACAGGCAAAATAGAAAGATCGAGTTTTGGGACTGTAGGCACGGCACAGAATTGGGCTAGCTCAGTTTTAGATGAGCCAACCCAGTGGAACTTAGCTGGCTCAGTGCTGAGACTAAGCCAGCTCAGTGCGCGGGCAGAATTACGTGAGGATCTATTTTGGGCTAGGGTCTGGCCTAGTTTGAGAGGTCTTAAGGCCTGGTTTGAGAGGTCTTAAGGAGGCTAATTCATGTATGGGTTGGAATTAGATCCAGGGGATGAGAGCATGTGAGACTTGGGCTTGGTGAGTACTTTCATGTATTAGGTTAGCCTAAGGTAGTTTTTTATGCTGTGATTTATTAGGGTTTATGTGGGAACTCTAGGGTATATAAACCAGGACATTGTAACTTTTACAAGAAGAAAGGAATATAATTGAGCTTTTCTCCCTAACTCTCTTCTCTCTTCTCTTTGGTTTCAACACTAAAACCCTAGCTTCTCTCATCTTTCTTAGATCTTCTTCAGTTTGCTAGATTAACACTCAGGTTCATGCAAGAGATCGGATCTACGGCTGTGGCTCCGAGCAGCCATAGGAACAACAATTGGTATCAGAGCCTAGTTGAGCATGAAGGAGGAATAAGATCAGTTTTCAGTAGAGATCAGCAGTGAGATTCAGATCTAAAGGCTTTCTCCAGGCTTCATGAGAAAGGAAGAGATCACAGGGTTGTTGTCCATTATCCCTAGTCAAGATATTTCTCAGATCTATCTGTTTGCTGTTATTTGATTCGGATTGATCATAAAAAAAGCAGGTTGAAGGTAGGATTAGAGAAGTTTGATGGAAAGAAAAGTTTCACGATGTGGATTATAAGGATGAAGGATCTACTGGTTCAGATGAGGTTGGATTCGGCCTTGGAAGATAGGCCATAGGAGATCACAGACAAGAAGAGGGTGTTCTTTGAGAAAAGGGCATGTGCCATGACTAGAGCTTGTTTGGAGGATAAGATTTTGTATGGTGTGTTGGAGGAAAGAACACCCAAGAGATTATGGTCGAGGTTGCAGCAATTGTACATGGGGAAGAACATGTGCAACGAGTTGATGCTGAAGAAGCAACTGTATAGCCTTCGGTTGCAGGAGGGCGAGGATTTTGTGGAGCATATTTAGTGGTTCGATCGGATGAGCATGGACTTGCTTAATATAGAGGTGGATTTAGAAGAGGAGGACAAGAGTATATTATTGCTATGTTCACTACCTAGGAGCTTCGAACCGTTAGTGACAACTTTGCTGTATGGTAAGGAGACATTGTGTACGAGGAGATCGTATCAGTGCTCAGGTTCAACGAGCAGCGAGAATGGATGATGAAGAGGAAGGTCTTCTAGTTGTGTCTTATGGTTTCTGAAGGAAAATCCTGATTTTCCGATCCAGATTCGTTCAGATCTGATCAGATCAAGAGATATATTTCAAAAAAAATTTTCTTAATCCCAATCAGATCTTGATATGTTTCAGATCTGGTTCTTATTATTTTAATAAAATAAAATTAAAAGATAAATTAAATCAAATTTAATTTACCTAATCTGGGTAATCCTATTACCCTGTTGATGATCCTGTTTGCAGCGGAAGGTTCTGGATCTTAGCCACGCAAGCGCCTGGCCTCTAACGGTATCCACTCAGGTTGGATCTGGAGATCCTCTTCTTCTCTATCACACCTCCAAATATCAGATCTAGATCTGATCTGGAGGATCTTCAAAACTCTTTTTGAAGATGAGCAGTCGTCCTTTGCAGCAGCGCAGCCTTCTTACTTTTGATCGCCTTTCTTTGATCTGAATTGCACCAACCAAGGTCCAAAACTCCTTTTGGACGTGGAGAGTAAGGGGAGAAGGTGATTTTGCATGGAGAGGGAGGGGAGAGGAAGCCTTGGGGCATGGAAGAAACTATGATCTAATCATATCTCTTACAATCTGAGTTGGGTACAGGGTCTTATTTATAGACTAGCTGTGATCCAACTCCTCTTCTTCTCAACCAATCACAACCCTTTGTGAAATCAGATCTAAATCTGATTGGTGGGAATAGAGTCCCCTGGATTCCTCCTTAGAGGGTGCCTAAGACCAGTAAAAGTTGGTTCTTAGAAGAACTTTAATTGGAATCCAAAAAGGAGATGGAGTCCTTGTCCAACAAGGACTCCTAGGCGCCTCCAACTTGGGCACACGCCTAGGGTGGCGTGCTCCCTTCTCCTTGCCAGGTTCTGGCAGGGGGACAGGCCCCCACCAGCTCTCCAATAGGTGCATGACATGTGGTCAAAAGTCAAAGTGTCAATGGTCAATGTTTGACCAGTCAAAGGTAGACTTTTGACCAAAGTCAAAGAACAAGAAATGGCAGGTGACCAAAAATGGCAGGTAATGTCTTACAAAATAAGACAACCTTTTCTGACTTGGACAACCTCCAGTCAGACCATATGAAGGCCTCTGATTGAGCACAAACTCCTTTGGCTCAGACAGGACAACTTATTTATGATAGCAAAAGAAGAACGTTAGGTTCAATCGAGTGCTAGCACGATTTCCTTGAACCTAATTGAATCTCATTCAGATCAATTGAACTAGATCAGTTCAATTGATGATCACCAGATTCAAACCCTTGTTTGTGTGACCCAGTTAGGTTCAGTTCTGTATGGTAATGGGATATGTCATGATCTCTATCATCGACATCATCGAAACTCCTTTCGATGGATCAGAACTCTTCTGATTCGAACAGCTAGAATGATCGATCATCTAAATCATTCTAATTGCTCCCAAAATCCACCAGTGACACCTAGCAGTATATGGTGGCAACCCATCAGAGCTGAATGCGAACCTCTTGGTGCAGCTACCTGTGTGATTAAGTTCTTCTATCTTGAGCCCCGATCAGATTAGGGTTAAGGTGAACTCGTCAAACCCTAGTCTCTGTCATATGATGTAATCATTCGATTCGAGTCCAATGTGAAAATCTAAATAGAAACTCTTTCTATTATTTCACTCTGCCATGGCCATGGGCTTCTGGACTTGATTCTCATGATCATCATAGGGCTGCTCCTCTACCACCGAGGTAGATAGATTCCATCTTGATGCAATCCAGTTCCTACAATGAACATGCTATAGCCAACATACACCTCAGGGTTCCATATGGCTAGGAGACCGAGTAATGGTGTAGTCAAACTATAACACCCTCAAGGTGAACTGCCGATGCACCTCAGGTCAAAGAACCAGACACACTACTGCAGCATCGAGTCAGTCATTGACGAGAAGGTAGACTCCCTAATGACTACTCGAGGTGGTCACGCTCAGTGCCCTCGTTCTCTAACGAGTACCTGTACTCTCGCTCCGGTGTCTCCACACCGTAGACTCAAGACTCATCTACTAAAGAGAAGCGATTGTACACCAACCTTCCGGATCAATCACCATCCTCGTGATGATCCTATGGTCGGGAGCATTTTATGAGTTAATAATGATTATTCATGTCTTAAATTTTCAACTCTTGAAAATATGAATTATCATTACCATTAACTCAAAGGATGTATCACAGACACTAAATACACATATGTGATAGAAAATAACCCATTTTATTGATTTTAGTCAAAATTATAATTTTGCCCCTAGAAGTGTATTACAAGTGTCAGCCAATTCTGGCTTCTAGGGCACATATATCTAACAATCTCCCACTTGTCCTAAAGCCAATTGGCTACAAGTCTAAGTCCCATCTTCTCAAGGTGGGCTTCGATCTTCTGCTGGCCCAACGGCTTTGTAAGTGGGTCTGCCACATTATCTGTGGAGTTGACTCTCTTGACCTCGACGTAACCCTTCTCGAGGTAATCGCGGATGAGGTGGTATCGCCGCTCAATGTGCTTGGATTTCTGGTGAGACCTCGGCTCCTTAGCAAGGGCTATGGCGCCATTGTTGTCGCAGTATAGAGGAATGGCATCTGATGGCATTACTCCAATTTCTGCAGCAAACTTCTTGTACCAGAATGCTTCCTTCGCAGCCTCTGATGCAGCGATATATTCTGCTTCCATGGTGGAATCTGCTATCACCGTTTGCTTGGAAACTCTTCCAGCTGACAGCTCCACCATTGCACACAAACAGACTGCCAGATGTCGACTTTCGATCATCTATATCGGACATGAAATCCGAGTCTGTGTATCCCTGGACTTGGAGTTCTCCGTTACCAAAGACCAACATCATATCCTTAGTTCTTCTCAAGTACTTAAGGATACATTTCACAGAAGTCCAGTGTTCTTCACCTGGATTTGACTGATATCTGCTTGTGACACTCACAGCATGGGCTATATCAGGTCGTGTACATAGCATGGCATACATGAGGCTCCCTATTGCAGAAGCATAAGGGATCTTGCTCATGCGTTCTATTTCCTCAGGTGTGCTAGGGCACATCTTCTTGGAAAGATGAATACCATGTCTGAAGGGTATTAATCCCCTCTTAGAGTTTTCCATACTAAACCTCTTTAGTACTTCCTCTATGTACATCTTCTGTGAAAGTCCTAGCATCCTATTCGGTCTATCCCTATAGACCTTAATTCCTAGAATAAAGGATGCTTCACCTAGGTCTTTCATGGAGAATTCCTTGGACAACCACATCTTGACTGATGTCAACATGGGAATATCATTCCCAATAAGGAGGATGTCATCCACGTACAATACGAGGAAGACAACAGCGCTCCCACTGACCCTTTTTGAAAACACATGGTTCCTCTTCATTTTTGATGAAACCAAACTTTTTGATCACATCATTGAAACGAGTGTTCCAGCTCCGAGATGCTTGCTTAAGTCCATATATGGACCTTTGCAGCTTGCAAACCTTGTGATCAGTATCACTGGATGTGAAACCTAGCGGCTGTTCCATATAGATATCTTCCTCAAGATATCCATTTAGGAATGCCGTTTTCACGTCCATTTGCCATATTTCATAATCGAAATAGGCTGCAACAGCAAGCAATGTGCGGATGGATTTTAGCATAGCTACTGGGGAAAAGGTATCCTGATAGTCAATGCCTTCGCGTTGACTATAACCTTTTGCCACCTAGTCTAGCCTTGAATGTCTCCACATTCCCATCTGCACCAATCTTTCTCTTGAAGATCCATTTACACCCAATAGGTACTATACCTTCTGGTGGATCTACCAAGGTCCAGACTTGGTTTGAGTGCATCGAGTCAATTTCTGACTGCATTGCCTCTAGCCATTTCTCGGAGTCGATATCTGATATCGCCTCGTTGTAGGTTTTGGGATCATCACCATGAGCACCATTACCTACGAGGAACATTTCCTCTACATCCTCTGAAATAATACCTAAGTATCTTTCAGGGGGATGGGAAACTCTTTCCGATCTACGAGGTGGAGGAGGTAGTGTTCTTATTGGCTCAACCTGATTTGGTTCCAATTGGTCCTTAGCTCGTTCCACTTGTGAGACTTTCTCATCAAGCTTAATCTGCTTTCCAATGCCACTATCTTGAATAAACTATTTTTCAAGAAATATGGCATGTCGACTCACAATCACATTGTGGTCTTCTGGAATGTAGAAATAGTATCCTAATGACTCTTTAGGATATCCTATGAATCGAGCTCTGAAGGACCTAAACTCTAACTTGTCCGCTTGTTGTCTTTTGACATGAGCCGGACAACCCCAAATTCTGAGATGACTCAGACTTGGTTTCTTACCGTGCCATATCTCATACGGTGTGGTAGGAACGGTTTTAGAGGGAACCCTATTCAGTAGATAGATTGAAGTTAACAATGAGTGTCCCCAAAGAAAATCAGGGAGGTCTGTGAAGCTCATCATGGATCGAACCATATCCAATAGAGTCCGATTTCTCCATTCTGAAACCCCGTTGAGTTGAGGTGTTCCTGGTGGAGTCCATTGAGAGACTATGCCATTTTCCTTGAGATAGTCTAGGAATTTCCGGCTAAGGTATTCACCTCCTCGATCTGATCGAAGAACCTTAATGGGTTTTTCAGTTTGTTTTTCTACTTCATGTCTGAATTCTTTGAACTTTTCAAAAGGCTTCAGACTTGTGTCTCATAAGATACACATACCCATACCTAGACAGATCATCGGTAAAGGTAATGAAGTAGACAAAATTGCCTCTAGCCGGCACATCAAATGGGCCGCACACATCAGTATGTACTAGGGCAAGGAGATCTGTGGCCCTCTCCCCATGTCCAACAAAAGGGAGTTTAGTCATTTTGCCTTGAAGACAGGATTCACAAGTTGGATATGACTCAGAAGTCAATGGACTCAATAGCCCATTTTTCTCCAATTTGTTGATCCTATCTTCTGCTATATGACCTAATCTCAAGTGCCATAGATATCTGTCGTTTGGACTATCCCTAGGTCGTTTGGCATTCACATTTTGCTCGAATAACGAGCATACCTCCAGAAGGACCTTCCTTCTTGTTCTTCAGGGTGGCCAGGTAAGTAGGGCAGTTCCGCTTCCAATGGCCGTCGCTGTTGCAATGGAAACACTTTCCTTTGACATCGGCCTTCTTCTTCGGCTCTGCCTTCTTCTTCTTTGATCCTTCCACCTTTTGCTTTTTCACAGACTTCTTTTTCTTTCCATAAGACTTTCTTTTGGAAGAAGTCCGTTCCATAGCAAGAACTGAGCCTTTAGAACCTTTCATAGAAAGCTCAGCGGTAACCAGCATATTCATTAATTCGGCCAAGGAATTTCTGAAGTTTATGCATGTGGTAATTCATGATGAATTGCCCATATGCATCAGTCAAGGATTGCAGAATAATATCATTCTGCAGGTCCAAGTCCAACTTCACACCGAGCTTCTCAAGCTCTTCCATGTCCTTGATCATTGTCAGACAGTGATCTTGGACTGACTGCCCATCACGCATCTTAGCCTTAAAAAGTCATTTTGTGACTTGATATTTGGCTGCGCGACTCTGTTCACCAAACATCTCCTGCAGGTGAGCCAACATTTGGCGAGCAGTCCCGATATCCTCATGTTGGCGCTGGAGCTCATCAGACATCGAGCCCAACATGTAATATCTGGCCTTATTATCTTCGTCAATCCATTTTTCCAGAGACGCTCTCTGTTCAACAGATGGATGGGCTGGTAAGGTGGGAGGGTCCTGGTCCAAAACATGGGTTAACTTCTCAGAACCCAAAATAATTTTGTAGTTCCTGAGCCAATCTTTATAATTGGGTCCAGTCAGTCTATGTGTGTCCAGGATACGTGCCAATGGGTTGGACGCAGACATTTTTCCTGTAGAGAGTCAAAGATTCTAGTTAGATACTGTAATTTTGACTTGACCAATTTGTTTAGGGATTTTATTTTTAAACAAATTAGCTCCCACTATTTTCTCGGATCCCTACACTCCCTCTGTAGAGATGCAAAAATCTCCATGATTAATGATTTCTAGTGGGTGGTGCGGTCTCACCAACTGACTCATCACCTCACCTAACAGTTTTTGGTGATGGGTTAGCCAATGAGTGAACAACTCTTGTTCAATGATTCTCTAATCATGGTGAGCACCCAAACTTAGTCTCTAATTCAATGAATCTCACCGTATCCAGAATATTTGATCCACTCCTTAGTTGGAAGGAATATGCCATTAACTCGTACAAGAATGCATTCAGGTCGAGTAGCTTCCAATTAAAAACCAGTCGGTCGTCTGTGCCAAACTTACCTTAGACACCAAATTGTTGAGCCAGAACCAATTGGGTTAGCCTACAATCCAGACTCTAACCTCTGAGCCTAATTAGGTCTTGCTTGATCGTGACTCGATCTTGACCCAGACTTAATCCTATTAGGCTGGTCAATTTAAGCATTGTTGATCCCATCTAACCAACTCTTGATTCGGTTTGATCAACCGCTTAGACCTAATTGAGCTACCCAAGCCCGAACCCAGTATTATGAATATGTCTTAGATCTGAAATTCTCAATTTTAGACCTAATTAATATTCCATAAACTTAATTCTTAATTAAGTAGGGTTCATAAACAAAATATGCACAATAAATCCTAGGGTTTCAGGATCTAGGGTTTTGCAGAAAGTAAGTTTTGGGTTTCTGATTAAGGACGAACACGCAGCACCCCTACACATCATAAGAACACCCCATCGAATGGGAAGAGAGGGCCTTTAAACCCTTCTTCGTTCTTATGACCGGACGGCCAAGAGGAACGCCTTAATCAGGAACATTCAATACTACAAAAATAGTTATCAGATCTATATCATATATCTCATATACAAATTTAGATCTAATCATGGCATATTTTGCATACATCTCATGTATCGAATCATGCATGTTTTCAGATCTAAATTATCTCATAATAATCTAAAAAATTAGATTTAAATTGATCTAATCAAAATAAATTCTAATCTAGACAATTATGTAGAACTATTCTACAACTAGTCTAGACATGCATCAATCATATCTCATATGATATTTCAAAAATTAAATAAATTTTATTTGCTATTTTTTCAGATGTTATTATAACACTTATAATATCAGAAAATAGTAAATAAAAAAGATCTAAAATATGATTTAATCAGATTAAATCAAAAACATGCAAGACTATTCTATAGAACTATTCTATTCTAGAACTAGTCATGCATATCTTCTAATCTTAGATCCAAATTCATTTAATTTTAATTTTTTCTGATTTCAGATCTGATCACATCTCATGTGACATCTAAAATCAATTATTTTTTAATTAAAATAAATTTAAAAATCAGATCTAAATAATTTAGAACCATGGCTCTGATACCAGTTGAAGGAAAATCCTGATTTCCCGGTCCAGGTTCGTTCAGATCTGATCAGATCAAGAGATATATTTCAAAAAATTTTTCTCTTGATCCCAATCAGATCTTGATATGTTTAGATCTGATTCTTATTATTTTAATAAAATAAAATTAAAAGATAAATTAAATCAAATTTAATTTACCTGATGATTGGGTAATCCTATTACCCTGTTGATGATCCTGTTTGCAGCGGAAGGTTCTGGATCTTAGCCACGCAAGCGCCTGGCCTCTACCGGTATCCACTCAGGTTGGATCTGGAGATCCTCTTCTTCTCTATCACACCTCCAAAAATTAGATCTGGATCTGATCTGGAGGATCTTCAAAACTCTTTTTGAAGATGAGCAGTCGTCCTTTGCAGTAGCGCAGCCTTCTTGCTTTTTGATCGCCTTTCTTTGATCTGAATTGCACCAACCAAGGTCCAAAACTCCTTTTGGACGTGGAGGGAAAGGGGAGAAGGTGGTTTGGCATGGAGAGGGAGGGGAGAGGCAGCCTTGGGGCATGGAGAAACTATGATCTCATCACATCTCTTACAATCTGAGTTGGGTACAGGGTCTTATTTATAGACTAGCTGTGATCCAACTCCTCTTCTTCTCAACCAATCACAACCCTTTGTGAAATCAGATCTAAATCTGATTGGTGGGAATAGAGTCCCTTGGATTCCTCCTTAGAGGGTGCCTAAGACCAGTAAAAGTTGGTTCTTAGAAGAACTCTAATTGGAATCCAAAAAGGAGATGGAGTCCTTGTCCAACAAGGACTCCTAGGCGCCTCCAACTTGGGCACACGCCTAGGGTGGCGTGCACCCTTCTCCTTACTAGGTTCTGGCAGGGGGATAGGCCCCACCAGCTCTCCAATAGGTGCATGACATGTGGTCAAAAGTCAAAGTGTCAATGGTCAATGTTTGACCAGTCAAAGGTAGACTTTTGACCAAAGTCAAAGAACAAGAAATGGCATAGGTGACCAAAAATGGCAGGTAATGTCTTACAAATAAGACAACCTTTTCTGACTTGGACAACCTCCAGTCAGACCATATGAAGGCCTCTGATTGAGCACAAACTCCTTTGGCTCAGATCAGGACAACTTATTTATGATAGCAAAAGAAGAACGTTAGGTTCAATCGAGTGCTAGCACGATTTCCTTGAACCTAATTGAATCTCATTCAGATCAATTGAACTAGATCAGTTCAATTGATGATCACCAGATTCAAACCCTTGTTTGTGTGACCCAGTTAGGTTCAGTTCTGTATGGTAATGGGATATGTCATGATCTCTATCATCGACATCATCGAAACTCCTTTCGATGGATCAGAACTCTTCTGATTCGAACAGCTAGAATGATCGATCATCTAAATCATTCTAATTGCTCCCAAAATCCACCAGTGACACCTAGCAGTATATGGTGGCAACCCATCAGAGCTGAATGCGAACCTCTTGGTGCAGCTACCTGTGTGATTCAGTTCTTCTATCTTGAGCCCCGATCAGATTAGGGTTAAGGTGAACTCGTCAAACCCTAGTCTCTGTCATATGATGTAATCATTCGATTCGAGTCCAATGTGAAAATCTAAATAGAAACTCTTTCTATTATTTCACTCTGCCATGGCCATGGGCTTCTGGACTTGATTCTCATGATCATCATAGGGCTGCTCCTCTACCACCGAGGTAGATAGATTCCATCTTGATGCAATCCAGTTCCTACAATGAACATGCTATAGCCAACATACACCTCAGGGTTCCATATGGCTAGGAGACCGAGTAATGGTGTAGTCAAACTATAACACCCTCAAGGTGAACTGCCGATGCATCTCAGGTCAAAGAACCAGACACACTACTGCAGCATCGAGTCAGTCATTGACGAGAAGGTAGACTCCCTAATGACTACTCGAGGTGGTCACGCTCAGTGCCCTCGTTCTCTAACGAGTACCTGTACTCTCGCTCCGGTGTCTCTACACCGTAGACTTAAGACTCATCTACTAAAGAGAAGCGATTGTACACCAACCTTCCGGATCAATCACCATTCTTATGATGATCCTATGGTCGGGAGCAATTTATGAGTTAACAATGATTATTCATGTCTTAAATTTTCAACTCTTGAAAATATGAATTATCATTACCATTAACTCAAAGGATGTATCACAGACACTAAATACACATATGTGATAGAAAATAACCCATTTATTGCTTTTAGTCAAAATTACAATTTTGCTCCTAGAAGTGTATTACAAGTGTCAGCCAATTCTGGCTTCTAGGGCACATATATCTAACAGTTTCAGAGAAGCACAGGAAAGGAAAGAAGAAGGGCAAACTGAGGGGCAGCAAGGGATCCAAGAGATGCTTCAAGTACAAAAATGTTGGACACTTTAAGCAGGAGTGTCCACTTTGGAAGAAGTGCAAGGGAAGAGAAAGCTTGGATTCCATCAGTACAGTCGCTGAAAGTGAAGATTCAGATGAAATCTTAGTGGTCTCTAAGGAGCCCATAGGGTGCGGTGTATCTGAGATGGTTTCGGACAGGTCTGTAGAGTGCAGAGGGTCCGAAGGGACAGTGATGGTGTTCGAGGTACAGCGGCCGGCCCAACAGTGCAGCATTGGGTGGTTGGCCTCGGGGGACTTGGAGATAGAGTCAGCTTCTGTGGCATCAGGGGGCCTTGAGTTCCAGGTGGAGCATCGAGTAGAGGTGCCTTCACGAGTGGAGGAAGCTGTGACATGGGTTCAGAGCAGAGGGGTGCAGAGGGAGGACCTATATCCCAGCACTAGTGTCGAGGCTGTACATATCCAGGTGGAGAGGATTGCGTAGAGAGATAGGTATGGCTCTGAGGGAATAGTGTCAGGTAGAGAATCAAGATATGTGGCAAGTGTCGGTAAAGGAACGTTGCATGATCTCTAGGAAAGTTCAGGACAAGTGATGCAGCTGCCAAGCAAAAGGATACCTACAACTCCAAAGGTGGTGCAGAAGAACAAGCCAAGGACTTCAGCGGTAGAGGTGGTCATCTCGAAGGCCTCAAAGGATGCTCAGCAGTTGAAGAGAATGACAGTGGCAAAGTGAGCACGAGGGGCTATCAGGATATGCAGGGATAGTAGGATCGTGTAGGAAGATGTTGCCAGGTGTGCCAAGGCTTAGGCACACCAAGGTGGAGATTGTAGGTGGTGTGGTGCTCCTAAGCCTTGGGAGGCCACGGACAGAGTGAGGGTGAGGGCTCTGGGGAAGCTAAGATTGGTGTGATCCTAGGGCTAGGACAAGAGTTGTCCTAGGGTGGAGGCGGCATGTAGCTCTCCACGGGCTTAAGGTTTGGATATTGAGAGCCTCAAGGGACTTGGTTGGTGCTTCGAAGACCAAGGATTCAAGGTGGAGCAAGGAACCATAGCCAGGAAATCAAGACTGTAGAAAAAACTTTTTCTGCAGGTTAGCCGACTCAATCCAAAACTGGGTTGGTTAAGTCTCAGAGCACAGGCAAAATAGAGAGCTGAGCATTCGGGAATGCAGGCACGACATAGAATTGGGTTGGCTCAGTTTCAGACTGTAACGACCCAATGGAACTTAGCCGGCTCAGTGCTGACACTAAGCCGGCTCAGTGCGCGAGCAGAGTTATGCGAGGGTCTATTTTGGGCTAGGGTCTGGATTGATCCTAGGGGTCTTAAGGCCTGGTTTGAGAGATTTTAAGGGGGCTAATTCATGTATGGGTTGGAATTAGATTTAGGGGTTGAGAGCATGTAAGACTTAGGCTCGATGTGTGCTTTCATGTATTGGGTTAGCCTAAGGGAGTTTTTTAAGCTATGGTTTATTAGGATTTATGTGGGAATTCTAGGGTATATAAACTAGGACATCGTAACTTTTACAAGAAGGGAATATAATTAAGCTTTTCTCCCTAACTTTTCTCTCTTCTCTCTGGTTCCAACACAAAAACCCTAGCTTCTCTCATCTTTCTTAAATCTTCTTCAGTTTGCTAGATTAACACCCAGGTTCATACAAGAGATCGGATCTACGGCTATGACTCTGAGTAGCCGTAGGAACAATAGAGAGCAATATGATTGGTTGCGGTGTTTGGTGCAGTCGGTCTATGCAATCTATAGGAGTAGTAATTGCACGATTCGACAGTAGGCATTCATTCTGGTGGAGATCCAATGGCCAGCATCAAATCCTACTTTGATTTGAACAGTACCCAACTGATATTACGTGATCAAATGGCCTGGAAGTGAGCCAGTCAAGATCCAACAGCCAGAATTCATCTCTGACCTGATTATGGGAGATCCAGTGCCATCCAATGGTCCAAATTCAATCTTAAGCTTGATCGAATGGTTGAAATTTATTCTGAGTCCTATTTAAGTTACAGATGTCTGATTTTGGTCAAATCTGAACCATTGAGATCCGATCTGATGGCAAAAAGTTATTTTAAGAAATAGAATCCAATCCAAACTTGATTTCTTTCATTTTTCTCTAATTTTAACCTAATTTCTCTCTTTTTCTCTCTATAAAAACCTTCCTAAAGCTCCCTTAAGCCTGGATAACCCTCCCCCTTAGGGGAATAAGTCCTCTAAGCTCTTCCAAACCCTCAAAATCTCTTCAAAGCCTTTCTTTCCTCACCTAAACAACCAACAATCTCTCTTTCTCTAATTCTCTCTCTTAAGGCCTTCTTCCTTCCATCTTTCTTCTTTTTTTCTTCAACAGACTATAAAAGCCTACATCTCCATCAAAACCTCTCTCCTATTCTGAATTTCTATCACCTACTATGGTCCGAATTCTTCAGCAAGGCTCTAGGATGAAGATTTCAATGAGAAGCTCCTCGATGTCTAGCTGATCCTCTCTTTCTCAAGAGATCATTCTGATCTTATTTTGATGATATTTTTTATTTTTCATCTTTTATATTTTTTTAATTTATAATAAAACTATTTTTAGTTATAATATTTTTATGTCTTTATTTTCTTGCAATTAATCTAGAATAGTTTATTACCATTGGGACGAGCCATGATCTATAGGTACTGTTGGGGATAAACCCCGCTTCCGTCGAAGTCTAGTTCGATGCTCAGCCTAATGCAACCAGTAGCCACAGAAGAGCTTCAGCAGACGGGCTTTAGCCGAACCTCCAGTGGTCGAGCTTCTTCTAATCCATTCAGTCGGCCGAACTACTTAGCTGCCGAGCTCCTTCGGACTCCTCAGCCATCGAGCTTTTTCGAACCCATTCGACCAATCGAACTACTTAGCGACCGAGCTCCTTCTGACTCCCCAGCCGTCGAGCTCCTTC
Source organism: Cocos nucifera (assembly GCA_006176705.1). Taxonomy (NCBI): domain Eukaryota; kingdom Viridiplantae; phylum Streptophyta; class Magnoliopsida; order Arecales; family Arecaceae; genus Cocos; species Cocos nucifera. The sequence goes on from QRFJ01001586.1 coordinate 385,660, forward strand.
GAACTCCCAGCGTCAGGACCGAACCCCTTCAGCTGGTCGAGTTACTTAGCGACCGAGCTCCTTGGACTCCCAGCAATCGGGCTCTAGCCGAACTCAACCGTCGAGCTTCAGTCAAACTCCCGCAAGAGCCGAACTCTTTTCAAGCTTCCTCTTCGGGAGTCTGAACTCCCTCCAAGCTTCCTCTCCGACCGAATTTCTTTGGGAGCTGGACTCATCCCAGACACCCTTCGGATGGACTTCTTCGGGAGCTGGACTCACCCCAGACACCCTTCGGATGGACTTCTTCAGGAGCCGGACTCCTCCCTGACACCTCCTTCGGTCGATCGAGCTCCTACCAAACTTTCCAGCGGCCAAGCCCTAGCCGCATACCTCTAGCCAGACACCTACAGGAGCCGAACTCTTTCCAAGCTTCCTCTTCGGGAGTCCGAACTCCTTCGAAATAGGCACACGACAAAGGCCTTCAACCCTTCATTCGGTTGGCTCTGCAGCCATCACCATCAGTCCGCCGCAAGCGATAGCGCTCCACTCTCAGGTGGCGATGGCTATCACCATCAACCCACCACAGACGGCACCTTCCCAAGAGACTGACTCCGCCAAACCTCGAGCGGCCCACCAGCACGCGGCTGTAGCTATCACCATCAAGTTTTGCTATAAAAAGGATCCTCCAGATACGCTAATCTCTGATCTCTAAGCTCTCCTCTTCCTCTCCAAGCTTTGGAACTCATTTTCGAGCACTCCATTCCTGTTGGCCAGAGCTGACTTGATCATCGGAGGGTCCTATCGGAGCCACCCCCCACCGGCTCTGGATGGGACTTTGTTTTGCAGATCTCCGATGGCGACCTCATCGACCTCCACTCCAGTGAATTTCGACAATGATCAATTTCTGCGTCAACAGATTGGCACTAGAGGAAGGGCACCCCAAGCCTCCGAGGTTTCCTTATTCTTAAAGGAGTGCTCGGTGATGATTTCTCTCTCTCCAAAGATCCCTCTTCTTCCTCATTGAAGTTCTTTCTCAAAGAAAAGATGCTTCTAGGAGAGCTTCGACTCGACGCTCGACGGCCTCCACAGCCCGATCTCGTTCGGATCCGTCTATCCCTGCTTCAGCTCCGGCAGCTTAGGTTCCACCTATACCCACCGTGGATGTGAAGCAGTTCGACCCGCTTGTCCGACAGGTCCGTAGCCTCATGGAGGCATTGTAGGCCATCCAACAGCCCCCGATGGTGACCCCACCAGGAAACCCACCATCAAAATATCGAGAAGTTCGGCCCCGACAAAGGGGCATGAAGTTCTCCTACAGAAGGTTTCGCGAGAAAGAGAAATGAAGTTTGGCAATGCAAGTGAGGCCGAACCCCCCCCTCGAGCCCGTCATTAAGGAAGCCCCGACAGAGGGGCATGAACATCCCCAAGAGAAGGTTTTGCGAGGAAGCAGAATAAAGTTTGACAGCGCAAGAAAAGCCGAGCTCCCCCTCAAGCTCGTCATCGAGGAAGTTCGGACAAAAGAAGCAGGAAGTTCTCTCATGGAAGCTTTCATGAAAAAGCAGAATGAAGTTCGGCAGCGCAAGGAAAGCCAAGCTCCCCCTCGCGCTTGTCGTCGAGGAAGTCCGGACAAAAGAAGCAGAAAGTTCGACGCAAGCGAGGGCGGAACGAAGTTCTCCTGTGGAATGAAGTTCGATGCAAGTGAGGCCGAACTCCACCTCGAAGCTCATCATCGAGGAAGCCTCGACAAAGGGGCATGAAGTCCTCCCACGGAGGCTTTCACGGGAAAGCGGAATGAAGTTCGGTGCAAGCAAGGGTTGAACGAAGTTCTCCCACTGAATGAAGTTCGATGCAAGCGAGGCCGAACTCCACCTCGAAGCTCATCATCGAGGAAGCCCCGACAAAGGGGCATGAAGTCCTCCCATGGAAGCTTTCGTGGGAAAGCGGAATGAAGTTCGATGCAAGTGAGGCCAAACTCCACCTCGAAGCTCATCATCAGAATGAAGTTCGATGCAAGCAAGACCGAACTCCCCCCTCAAACCTCATCATCGGAATGAAGTTCGGCAGAGCAAGGAAAGCCGAGCTCCACCTCAAGCAAGTCGTCAAGAAAGTCCGGACAAAAGAAGTAGGAAGTTCTCCCGCGAAAGCTTTCATGGGAAAGCGGAATGAAGTTTGGTAGCACAAGGAAAGCCGAGCTCCCCCTCGAGCTTGTCGTCGAGGAAGTTCGAACAAAAGAAGCAGGAAGTTCTCCCATGGAAGTTTTCATGAGAAAGCGTAATGAAGTTCAGCAGTGCAAGGAAAGCTGAGCTCCCCCTCGAGCTCGTCGTCGAGGAAGTTCGAATAAAAGAAGCAGGAAGTTTGGTGCAAGCAAGGGCAGAACGAAGTTCTTTCGTGGAGTGAAGTTCGACGCAAGTGAGGCCAAACTCCACCTCGAAGCTCATCATCGAGGAAGCCCCGACAAAGGGGCATGAAGTCCTCCCATGGAGGCTTTCATGGGAAAGCAGAACGAAGTTCGATGCAAGCGAGGGCGGAATGAAGTTCTCCCATGGAATGAAGTTCGATGCAAGCGAGGCCAAACTCCACCTCGAAGCTCATCATCAAGGAAGCCCCGACAAAGGGGCATGAAGTCCTTCCATAGAAGCTTTCGCAGAAAAGTGGAACGAAGTTCGGCGCAAGTGAGGCTGATAAGTATAATAAATTCATCAATAAAAGTATTAATTTATCAATTAATTAATATTAATTTTTAAGAATTAATAATCAATTTATATATAATTTTTAAAAAATTCCTATTTTTATTAATTAAAAAAATAATTAAAAAATAATAAAAATAATAAAAATTAAAAAATAAAATTTTACTATCAATAGAAAGAGCTCATTTTTTTGATCACAACGAAATAAATTTCAAATAAAACAGAGCTAAAATGAAAAAGATATGAATTTTGAAAGATATAAAATAAATAAAAATTAAATAAAAAAAAAAGAAAACGGCTCAGCCGGCTCCGTAAGCCGAGCCATCAAGCCAAGCCAAGCCATCAAGCTGACTCAGCCGTTGAAGCCATCAGCCGGTCCATGATCTAGGCGTAGACCGCCAGCTCAGCAAATTCCGGCGAATCAGAGATTGCCACGTGGTGGACCTAGACCCCTTAAGGGTCTACAGAAATTTATCGCGGCTCACAAGGATAATTTAGTCTTTTCGTCCGACAATGGCGGCACTGATTAGTTGTGGTGTGCGGTGCGGCCGGTCCACGCGGTCCATGGGAACAGTTATTGCACGATCGGACGGATGTGGTTGTTTGCGGTCAGGATCGGACGGCTGTGGTTGCTTCCGAATTTTATTCAGATACAAACATCACGCGGATCACCATCGGATGGCAGCGCTCGATCCAGGTGATGATCCGACGGTCCAGAATGCTGCCGGCGGTGATCAAGACTCCCGAAGCATGATTTGCGGCCAGATTTCCTCGATCAAGCGCGATCCAACGGCCAGAATTTAATCTGACCCGATCTGAGCTTATCTGCATCCGATTTTGATGATTTTTGGACCGTTGGATTCCTATTGAATGACTGGATTTTATCAGATTTATCAGAGTCATATCTGAGCTATTTTGATTCAAATTTTATCCAAATTTGTTTGTATTTTGAAGATTACAAAGGCATTAGTCCCATATTGCCTTTAGAAAAAATATCCAGCCCTCCTAGCTCTATAAAAAGGACCCCAGGCCATCAAAAATTGATATCTCCGATCAAGGTGAAGCTTTGGTACAGGACGAAGCCAGGCTATGGGTTAAAGGCTGCTTCGAAGCAACGGGTGCCGAGAAGAAGAGCCGAGCTTTTACACCATCTTTCTGCCAATGCCAATCCAAAATCAGAGATCAGGCTATTTTATTTTATTTTATATATTTAAATTCTAAAATTTTAGATAATAAAAATTTTATTTTATATTTTAATTTTTTGCTTTTTATTTTTATTGCAATTTAATTTCTGCACTTTAAATTATTGCTTTGCAAGTAGATGCTAAGATCTAACTAGTAGATCTTAGTATCAAGTTTAAATTCCTGCACTTTTTAATTTTCACTTTTTCGACTTCACTTTTGATCCTAAAACTCCTTTTCAAAGATTTCAAATCTAAAAACACTACCTTCCCCGTGGATTCGACCCGACTCACTATTATCTACGCATTTTTAATGATTTTAAGAAGTCGGATTAAACTGATAAACACGGTGTCTTAACGACAGCACCGCGTTTCTATCAAGTTTTTGGCGTCATTACCGGAAAAGGTTTTTGATTTTTGATTTTGATTTTTTTGATTTATTAAAAATAATTCCTGCAAATGCACCAAGTTTTTGGCACCGTTGCCAGGGAAGGCACGGATATTAAATTTTTGATCTCTTTGATTTTTCTATAAATAAATTATAAATAAAATTTTTATTTTCTTGCTAATTTTTTTTTATTATTTTGCAGGAAAAGAAAAAAAAGAACAAAAAGAATCAGAAGTTTTGTTGGTGAGATCAATCCTAACCCTAGTTCTCTTTTCTTTTTATTTTATTTATTTATTTATTTTATTTTTAAATTAATTTAAAAAATATTCATTTAAATCTAATTAAAAAATCTCATGACAAGATTAGAAATCTTAACTGCTTAGAGCATGCATCATATTAGTTTTATTTTTATTTTTTTTGGTGATTGCTGGTGGCAAGGTAAGCCTTTCATAATTTAATTAGTTACATGCATCTAGTTTAAATTGCATAGAACCCTTTGATTGAAAATTTTTTATGCATATTCATATTAAATCAAATTAAGGGCACAACCCAATTAAACAAGATAAGGTGGGGATTTGATCACCCTTCCTTAGCCCACAAACAACCAACCAGCATCCTGCATTGACCTAAGCCTTTAATTTTAAAATCAATTAGACATCAACCCTAGGAACTCAAGCTCAATAGGACAAGGAATCCTAAGAGTTGAACCGGGTTAGGATAAATCAGTTTAACTAGTGTCTAGGAAAGTGGTTCAGGGATGATTGGGCCCGAAGGAAGGTGGTTTCTAATTGGTTCCATTCGCTTACCTGGCCAAGCATAATTGGTATCTAAGGCAAGCAACGGGGGGACTCCCACCGACCTTACACTTACCTGGCTAGTTGATTGGCTAATCCTACACTTGGAGGGCTTGAAGGTGACCTTGGCAGTTAGGAGCTGTCTAGATCTAGGATAACCCTTAGTCAAGATTGATTGACCAACTTGATAGGATTGATTGACCAACTTGATTGCTAACCAGCATTAGATCTAATTAAACCGAATTCTTCTCTTTCTTCTTAGTTCTAGGACTCCTTAGGACCTCTTCTTTAGAACTCTTTTTTCTTTCTTCTCCTTTCTCCTCTAAAAATAAAATAAAATAAAAATTAAACTAACTAAAAATTAATAATTAAATTAAATTAAATTAAATTAAAATTAACAAATAAAAATAATTAAAAAAAATTAATTTTTAATATAATAAAATAATAATAATAATAATAAATAAAAAAAATATTCTAAAAATTTTTAAACCATACATTAGGGTTACACCATGCATGGTAGAAAATCACTTTTTCTGATTTAGTTGAACTTAATTGAATGGTTGATTCACATTAAACATAATAATCAAATGGCTAATATAAATCTAATAGTCCAAAAATTAGATAAAGTTGACCTTCTTGATCAGAAAATAGATCAACTCCTAACCCTAGGTCAACAATCTTCTAATTATCAGGAGAGTTATTCAATCTGTGCTAGTCCAACCCATTATGTAAGTGAATATCCTATGACTGCACAGTTTCCATATTTTATCCAAGAACAAGTTCAAGCTACTCAAGGATACTCCAAATTGATTAATGATCCATTTTCAAATTCATATAATTCAGATTGGAGTAACTTTAATTTTTCTTGGACATCCCAACAGGCTCAGGCTCAGACCCAAATTTTACTTGAGCAAAATTATCAAAATTATGCCTATAATAATGGTCAGCCTAGTCAGTTTAATCAGCCATCATATTATAATCAGCCTTCATACCCACCTCCTCAACAGACCAATCTAGCTGATGATAGATTTAACCAACTTCAACAATTAATTCTAACTCAACAGCAATCTATCGCCAGACTAGAAGCTCAAATAGGACAATTAGTTGAGTCTAACATGAGGAGAGAACTAGATCAACTACCGAACCTACCAATTTCAAATAACCCACCTAATGACTACCAACCACCTGGATTAAATTATCAATCTAATGTGGGATCCATTATTGATATATTTACTGTTAATTTTTGGGATATATTTTATGATTCCATTCTCAGACCCATGTTTATTAAGAATTTCTCCTATTTGTTCTTCTAAAATGCTCATGAATGGAGTTTTAGGAGTTAAGTTTGATTCAATGGGTGCTGGAATGGTGACTAAAGGCGGTTTTAATTCTGGAAGTAAATTAATGTGATCCTGCTTAAACAACTCCATTGATATTTCATTACATGCCTTTTGATTTTTATAAGAAGAACCAGCTTCTAGGGTTGAAGGGAATAGGACATTAGATTTATAAGTCTCGGGTAAATCATCTATTCTCTTTTTCCTTATTTCTATCTCATTTAAACTGGAACTAGCATCAGTACTAATTCCTGGCTTGGGTTCTTCTATGTGGTTAGTTTCAGTACTAACCAATTTCTCTAAATTTTTATTTTGGCTAGCATCAGTACTAGCCTCTCTCACCTGGTCTTGGTATGGGTCCATAAGAATCCTATAGCTTTTAAGTTCAGGAATTACTTTGGTATTCTCGAATTGAAGATTCTTAGATGAAAC
>QRFJ01001587.1:0-43883 GCA_006176705.1 Cocos nucifera
TAAAACATCTTCCTCATCCTCCATTGTATGTCTTTTGGTCTCCTGGAGTGTCTTGATGATCGAGAGAAGGAGATCGATTGAGATCAGCCATTGAAGATTCCAACGAGGAGCTAGCACTCTGGTGGAGCTAATTGAGACCAGAAGCTTTGTGTGGACCATCCATAGAGGCCGGATGATTCTGTGTAGCTGCATCATGATGTGAGGAGCCTCTATCCATGGATTTTAGATTACGAAGATTATCTATCCACACTTAGGTTTCATATTCTGAACATGAGTAGGATGGTGAATTTGATTTATTGTTCTATGCTTTCAGTTTTTCTTGTACATATAATATATTATATATCGATCCTAGTGTAGGGTTTATTATGATTAGATCATAGCATGTGTAGATTAATTAGATTAATCTATAGTCTTTCACTATATTTTAATTGAAAAAGTTTCAAAATGCATGCTTAAAACTCTATAAGTTTTCCTTCAGAGACTTTCTAATCTTACCTGGGTGCTAGCTTCGTTGTAGAGATCGCTTCTTGATGGTTGAAGAAATGCTTTCTTTATTCTTAGACCCTCTCAAAGAAGAAGAAGAGGAGGAGAAAGAAGAGGAGGAAGAAGAAGAAGGAGAGGACTCTCTCTACCTTTTCTCTTCCTAAAACCCATGCCACAAAGAAAGAAGTCACCTCACCAAAGCTCATGTGTAAAACCTCCAAAATCTGAATCCCATACCCCAACTCTTGTATCCCGCATCCCCTCTTTAGGATTCTACATCCACTCTTATGGATCCCGCATCCTCTCTGATGGGTCTTGCATCCAAGAAAGGATAAGGTCAAATTCTTATCCTATTGAGAAAAATACATCGAGATTCAGTTCATAATAAATCTAGAATGAGATCTAGGGTGACAAACAGAATCTAATAAGACCAAAAATAGCCCAATCAGATTTCAGACAGAGAAGATACGCATGAGAAAGTATCAAAGTGAAGTGGCATGGCCCATGGGCTATCGGAGGGGCCCACAAGTAGGTGTAGGTCGGCAGTGGCACAGGTCCGGCCCTGCAGTGCATAGCGTGTTGGACCAACTGCATGCTAGGCCAGCCCAGGTGTGGAAGCATGCATGCACAGATGCATGTGGTCTGCATGGGCACCCCGGCCCAGGCGCATGCAGATGCGTACGGGCCCAGCGGTCACCTCAGTCTGTCATGCAGTCCACTTGCATAGCATGGATCGGGCAGTCGTTTCCTATATGGTTCGCATGGTCCATTGGACCAGTCGGCTATTTCTTGATGGTTTCTCACAGTTTTTAATGGATTATGTCATGATTCGATGGCTCAGGCATAAGCTAGTCACAATCGGATGGTCTAAGCAAGATCCAAGCATAATTAGGAGATCTTTTGCATGATCCGGTGGCTTAGGAGCAAGTCGATCATGATCGAACGATCTAGAAATGATCTCAGGTATATTTAGGACTGGGTTTTCTATTGAAATACCATGTTTAGATTTTTGAAGTCTATATAACTCCGATTAATAAATCATTTATTATATCGATGAGCTGGTGATGTCCTAGAGGTACTAAGAGGCTCTTGAAAAGTTTTAGAGAGCTTTTATGAGGATTTTGGAACTTCTTATTGAGAGACTCTTGTACAAGCATTGAGTGATAAATTTTTCTTATATTTATTTGATTTTCTTTCTCTTATAGTAAAGTTTGCATGTCCTATGGAGGTAGATCTTTGTCTAATCTATATACTTAATTGTATGCTATCTCTTATCTTTTATTCTTCTTTTTTTCTTTTATGGTATCCACACGTGATTGAGTGCAATGCAAGTGGTATCAAAAAGGTCATGAGGTAGTGGTGTCCTGGCCAGACTTTTATAATAATTGCTATCAGAGCGAGTTGATATCTTAATAATTAGTATCAGAGCTTGGCGATACCAGTGCATGTGGTTGCCCAGATCATGATGGTATTGATCGAGATCAAAGAAGATGGAGAAGATAAGCTCAATCAAGATGAAGATCAGCTGATTCGATGGAAAGAGAAATTTCTTTCTCTGGCAAGCAAGGGTGAAACACGTGCTCATCCAACATGAATTGATCGATACTCTCTTGAATGACAAGAAGCTGAATATCATAGAAAAAGAGGACCTAGGAGTGGCTACAGATGCAGATAGTGAGTACCATCTATATATTCCTGACGAATGTGGTTGTGATCCATGTACTTGATGAGATTTTTTCAATAATGCTGTGGTTGAAGCTCGAGGAGTTGTACATGGCGAAGTCGCTCATCAATATTCTCTTTCTTTGGATGTAGTTTTACCAACTGTAGATGATCGAGGGACAGAGCATGTAGGAGTATCTCAACCACTTTCAGAAGATTCTTATCGATCTTCTTGGTGTATGAGAGAAGATTGAGGAGAAGACTAGGGCATTGGTCATGCTAGCATCGCTTTCTCCTTCATATGAGTCCTTGATGACTACTAATCTAATGAAGAAGAGCACAATCAAGATAGACGAGGTCACTGCAGTGATTCTTTAGAACAAGATTCTTAGAGAAAAGAACCTAGCTTCGAACTTAGATGGTGGGAGCTCAACTTTGGTGATTTCTGAAAGTGCAAATGATAGCAGATAGAGCAGTAGAGGATTGTGAGGTGGGCGATCCAAGTTCAAGATGAGGAACCCCAGCAAGATTAAATGCTACCGATGCGATGAGTTGGTTATCATATCAGAGATTACTTGTAGCTCAAAAATCGGATGAGGGCTAGTACAATGATGGCCAATAGCGAGTCAGAGGATAATATCTTGGTGATATCTGATGCGGTATCTACTTCTTTTTGATAGTGAATTTTAGATTTTGTATACACATATCATGTTTGTTGTAGAGAGAAGCAGTTTGACTCTCTGGAGAGTAGTGAGGATATTGTTTATCTACTAGATGGATCGACTTATGTGATTAGAGGCATCGGGATGGTCAGCTAGAGGACACATGATGGTGCAGTATGAAAATTGGGGAAGGTTTGATACATATCCGATTTTAGGCAGAATATTATCTCATTGAGTAGACCGAATTCAAATAGCTATAGGTGGATAGCTGGTGATGGGATTTTGAAGTCATACATAGCGATAGGGTGATATTGAAGGGGAAGAAGAGGATGAGAGGATACTATCTCATGGTGGGAAATCTAGTGTGAGGTGAAGCTCCAAGTGAAGGTGGATCGAGCACGAGATAGGAGACTCGAGAGGATGAGAGGTGACATCGCAGAGTGAAGTTCTTATTGCTGTAGGAGGCTACCTAGAGTAGGTCTCAGGTTAGAGGATCACAGTCATTGACGGAGGGGCGATCCAACGACCTAGCTTGACTCCCATATTTGCCCATCCATGAGATAGCAAGCATGCCCCTGGGTGTGGGGCAAGATGGATCATAGGCTCTTAAAGATAGTGAAGGCCAACATCGAGTCCAGGTGAAGATTATTAAAAGAATATCTCGAGATTCAATCCATAATAAATCTAGAATGAGATCTAGATTGATGAACGGAATGCAATGAGATCAAGAATTGCCCAATCAGAGTCAAGACAGAGAACATACATGTGAGGGAGTGCTAGAGTAGAGTGGCACAATGCATGGGCTATTGGAGGGGCCCATGAGTCAATGTGCTCCAGCCCGTCACATGATCCACATGCACAGTAAGGATCAGGTGAACATTTCTCATGTGGTTCGCATGGTCCATTGGACCAGCCGATTGTTTCCTAATGGTTTTCCATGGTTTTTAGTGGACTGTGTCACGATTCGATGGATCACATGTGAGCCAATCGCACTTGGATGGTCCAGGCATGATTAGAGATCTTTTGCATGATTCGATAATCTAGGAGCAAGCCAATCATGATCGGATGGTCCAGAAGTGATCTCGAGTATGTTTAGGACTAGATTTCCTACTGAAATACTATTTTTAGATTGTTAGACTCTATATAACTCCGATTGACAAACCGTTTATTGCATCAGAAAGCTAGTGACATCCTAGAGATGCTGAGAGAATTCTTGAGAGATTTTAGAGAACTTTTGTTAGAATTTTAGGACTTCTTGTTGAGAGACTCTGTATAAGAATTGAGTGGTAAGTTCTTCTTATATTTATTTGATTTTCTTTCTCTTATAGTGAACTTTGCATGCTTCATGAAGGTAGACCTTGGTCTAATCTACATACTTGATTATATGTTGTCTCTTATCTTTTATTCTTCTTTTTTTCTCTTATGGTATCTATACGTGATTGAGTGCAATGCAAGTGGTATCAAGAAGATCCTGAGATGATGGTTTCCTGACTAGACTTCTATAATAATCGGTATCAAAAAAGTTGATACCCTAACATATCCTATAAGGATTTGAATCGAATTCAAATTCAAACACTTTTTGAATGAAAACTTATCCTAATCCAAAAGAGAGGGCATGGGGGCATGGAGAAGGGTTTCGGTGTGGAAAATTCATGCAAAATCAAGGGGCACATGGGGTTGGCATGGGTCTTCACATGGGGCTCTAGAGAGAGAGAGTCCTAATCAAACTAGGATCTTTCTTGGTGCTTTAGTTAATCCTTAATCAAATAGAATTAGGTCACACACAAATCTTAATTAAATAAGGAATTGGTCTCCCTCATAATTAGGTTATCTTATAATCTAATTAGGCTTGATCTAATCAAATTTAAATCAAACCAAATTGAATCTAATTCAATTAGACTTGATTCTAGCCCAATTGCTTAACCAAATTGAGGTAAATTGCAATCCCATTGCTAATTAATCCCTCTATAATTTATTAACTCTTAGTAAATTTCAGCATAGCAACTTTTGTATTAGATTAATCATCAATCATATTGATAATTAGATCCATCTATGACTCATAATCATGATTCAACCATCTGATTAATCAAAAAACTCTCTTATGTGAGATCACGTAGATTCTATTCTATCTAGTAGTGAGATATATTATGATCTCCATCATAATATCAATAAAACTTCTTTCAGTGGGTTAGAAAGATTCCAACTCTATCCATTAAAGATCATTGATCATTAAGATAATGTTTGTGAGTCTCACAATCCATCAATGATACCTAGCAGCATGTAGTAGCAACCCAGTAGAATGAAAGAGATGAACCTCTAGGTACAGCTACCATGTGATATAGTCCTTCTATTATGAGTTTTGATTTGATAAAGGTTAAGGAATACTCGTCAAACCTTACTATCAGTCATATGTTAGATTTATTCGACTCAAGTTCATACTGTAAATTTTCATGAAAATTCTTTTTCACTAATCAAACTGCCTTGGCCAAGATCTTCTGAGCTTAGTCTCATAAATTGTAGAGGACTACTTCTTTTCTACTAATGTTGATAGATTTCATCTAGGTGCAACCTACTCCTATTGTGAATTTATTGCAACCAATATATACCGTAAGGATCTGAATGACTAGGGACCAAGTATATGTTTACTCAAACTACAGCAACCTCATCATGAATAGTTGAAGTACCATAGATTAAGAACCAATCACACCATTATAGCATCTAGCAAGTCACTGAAGAGTGAGTAGATATCCAAGTGATTTCTCGTATTGTTCATACTCAAGGCCATTATTCTCCAACAACCACCTACATTCTCACTTAGTATCCTACACTGTAGACTTAAGACTCATCTATCCAAAAGAAAATGATCTGTATACCAACCTTATTAGATCAACCACCATCCCCAAGATAATCCATCGATCAGGAGTAATTTAGAAATTAACCATCTATGGCACATGCCTTAAATTCTCAACTCTTGAGAATATATGTCATCATCTTATTAATTTCTCAGATAATTCATGGATACTAAAATATAAATATGAATAAAAAAATAATTCAATTATATTAATTTAATAAGTCAAAATTAAAAACTATGTCCCTTAGAGTGTTTATAAGTATCAACCAACTTGGCTTCTAGGGCATACATCTAACAATCTCCCACTTGCATTAAAGTCAATTAGCTATAAATCTGAGTCCCATCTCCTTAAGGTGGATTTCAGTCTTTTGTTGGCTTATTAGCTTAGTCAGTGGGTCTACCACATGATAAGTATAATAAATATCCCAAAAATAAGCACAAAAATAGATACTAATTGATCTTTATTCTTTAAGGATTGATGCTTCTTCTTATGTTTTGCAGGAAAAATGCTTACCATTGCAAAGAGCCCAATTCGCAGATTAAAAAAAAAATAAAAGCAAATTGGACTCAAAATGGATCCAAAATAAGAACCTAACTCAAAACCCAAAGGCCCAAAGCACATAACCCATGGCTTTTTTGGCCTAAAAGTGCGGGGTTCCGAGAGAAAGGAAGCATGCAGTTTATGAACAATAACATCTTTCTTTTATCATGACTCATGGGAAAAGGCTGAATGGTGTGCACTAGGTCTACACACAAGCACAACAAAAAAAAAAAAGACACTTAGCCGGTCCACGTGCAGCACACAAGAATAGTGGACTTGGTCTACATGCGGTCCATGGGAAAAGCAATTAGTCTTCATGCGATATATGTGCACAGTAAAATTTGAATTTGTTTCTTAATGGGTGCTGGCACATGGGTTCAGAAGGGTTTGGTCATGGGTTCGGGCGTGTTGGCAGGAAATGGCTAATGGGATTTAGCAAAAAATTCACCTAGCAATTAACTCCTAATCTAATGCAAACTCTCCTGTTCTCCTCTCAACCAAATTGTTCTAATACCCTATTCTTCTCCTATAAATAGCCATCTATATGCCACAATCAGGAGCACGACCACCTCGGCCCTCTCTCCCTCTCTCTCTTTGTTTCTTCTCCAAGCTGACTCCCTTACTCTTTCTCTCTCAAGCAATCTTCTTCCACCTTCTCCACTTCCATCCTCCTTCCAGCTACTGCCCAGGTCCACCCTTAGCTCAAGGATGTTAGTAGAAAGAAGCTCTATGGTCAGCTAGCTCTCCATCTTCTCAGAAAATCACTGAAAATCTTATAATGATAGTACTTTTATCTCTTTATCTTTTGTACTTTCTACTTTATATGTAAGAAAAAATTTGCCTTTATTTCTTCATCTATATAAATATCTTTTATTTATTGTATTCTTAATTTTTTAGTATGATATGAGTCTTTGAATAGCTTATGACTACATAGAGATGGATCGTGATCAAGCGATATGATCCATGCTCAGCGAGATCGACTATGCTCGAAAATCGATCATAGATCTACTTGCATAAGAATTTTATTCTAAAATAATTTATAACCCTTGGGATGAACCATGATCTACAATTATGGTTTGTGCTTTTGACATAAATTATCTTTAGGTTAAATTGTTTTACTCTATCCAAATTAATTTTGACTAGCCTATAACACTAAAAGATGGACCGTGATCCAAGAATACAGATCATGCTCTCTAAGATAGATTATATCTTTATTGATTAGATACCAATCTAAGATATGTAAAGAAGAGTACCAGCTATCTAACAAGAAAGTAATTTAGATCCTAAGAATCCATCCTCATACTTGATACCAATCTTAATTAGTCTTTTTTTATTTGCTCTATTATTTAATTATTAGTCTTTAATTAATCTTTATCTTGCTTTTAACTTAAATCCAAATTTCTTAAATGTAATTAACATGATTCCTATGGATATGATCCCAACTCATCCTATCTATATATTTTTATTTAGATTTTATTTCTGATCGACCACTACAATGATCAAATTTTTAACATGATTTAGTTATTTTGAATTTATATAAAAAAATGAAAATAATAATTTTTATATTGACACTATATATGCTATTTAGAGGATTAGAGATCTAACAAAACCTAACAAGTGAAACCAACTAATTAAATTTTTATTGTGTCATCGAACTTGGATATCTTGATCTCTTGTATCTATTTTCATAAATTATCTTGAGGACACTTAACCCAATTAAACAAGATAAGATGAGAATTTTATCATCTTTCCTTGACCCAAAAATCATAAACCTTTATTCTTTTAACCTAAAATCAATTAGATTTTGATCCTTAAGGAACTCAAGTTGACTAGGATAAGGAACCCCAAGAGTTGAACCGGATTAGGGTTAATCAATTGACTAGTGCCTAAAAAAAGAGGTTTAGGGATCATGTCCTGAAGGAAGGTGATTGTTTAATTGGTTTTATTAGCTTACCTGGCCAATTTAATAGGTGTATAAGAAAAGCAATGGAGGGAAACCCACCAACCTTATACTTACCTGGTCAGTTGACTAGCTGATCTTTTACTTGAAAGGCTTGAAAGTGATATTTGTAGTTAGGAACTGTCTAGATTTAGGATAACCCTTAGCTAGAATTGACTGCTTAAATTTATTGCTAACTAATATCGAATCTAATTAAAACTCTTCTTATCTATTTCTTAGATTTAGGACTCTCTAGCTTTCTCATCTTTAGAATTTCTTTTATCCTTTTCTTTAAAATCTAATAATCTAGAAAAACTTAAATCTATGTTTGCTCTAGGATATAGTTATAGGATATTTACTTAGATAGCATTCATTACGACTCAAAAATTTAATCCCTAGATCCTAAAATTGAACAAACCCATAGAGCTAACAAATCTAGAATTATGGCTACATCCATGGAGGCTGAACCTTATCGCCAATTGAGGGAGTATTTTATCCCAACCTCTTACACTTATGCCCCTTATACACCTATGCATGGATCCAATAGAGATGGAATCTATGAGGTTGAAAACTCCATAGACATCTACAATAAGGTAGAAGAGTTGTTCCAAAAACTTGACCATCTACCGAATATCGGACACTCTCCTGCCTCATCTTTGCTTCCCCATGATGTTTGTGCTATATGCTTGAGTCCCACCCACTTGGCTAGTGAATGTTTAGCTACACCTCAATTCTAGAAGTTTGTGTGTGAGCAAGCGTATCAAGTCCAAACCTAGACTGCTCATCACAATCCCTTCTTTACCATTTACAATTTGGATTGGAGAAATTATCCTAATTTTTTTGGAACATCATAACCAGTAGTTGATTATGAACCTAGTCATTTGGAGAAAACTTTTACAGCATACTACTTTCAGAATGTCCAGCAATCTTCTCCAATTGCCCATAATTTGGCATTTGAAGAAAAAATTTTACACATGTTAGAAGGGCTAGAAATGAATATCCAGATCCTTTACTCCCACACAAAATCAATAACTAAGCTCGAGATCCAAGTCGGTCAACTAATTGCTACACTTAATAGGAGGGAGGAGAAAAAATTATCTAGTCAGCCCATAAATGACCCGAAGGGGTAATATATGGCTAAGATCACAAGCCATCTTCCTAAGATTAGCAATCCAAAACTATTGGAATTTATAAATCCAATATTGGACATGGGATAGGCAAAATTAGTAGTTTGGCTGAAGATGTTAAACTTAGCACTTATTGGGAGGCAACCCAATTTCTTAGGAGCAGTCTTAATAAAAATCTGGCTGAAGATTTTAAACTTAACACTCCTAGAAGGCAACCCAGCTTTCATATTTATTTTTTTCATTCTAGTTTATATTAACTACATTTTAGTTAAGTATTATCTTTAGGAATCTAACTCCAATGAGGGCTATCAGCTAAATGGGAGGAGAACTACATCTGCTATTCTTAAGGCCTAGACTGAGCCAAGAACAAATAAAACCCAGGTGAACTCATTCCTTTTGCCCTTTTTATCTATCACACTCTATTTCTCTCCTCCATTGAGGATAATATCGATTATGTTTAGGGGGGAAGAATAATAAATCATAAGTCCTCGAATAAATTAGTATTTAGCATTTAGACATCCGATTGTGCTCAAGAATTGAGTTGAACCAAATATTTTTTTTTAAAAAAAAATTGATGCATAGATCAAAGAGTTGGTGAGATACTGTGGGATTAAGTATTAACAAAATTTAATAAAGAGTTAAATCTAGAAAATAAATATTTTTTTTGTAAGTACTTCAAATTCCTCCTACCAACATCAAAGAAGAGTTTACTTCCTATGAACTTATGTAGGGTAACTATATGTCTCTTCATAAAATAAAAAATATTTTTAAAATAAAATAATTTTAAAGTACTTCTTACTAAGTAATTGGGCCTCTTTGCCTAAACAAGCATTGAATTTTATGTCAAAAGATGAGAAGGATAATGAAGCTTGTTGTAAAGTTAGTCTTAACTCATAGTGTATTTGATTCAAGTTAATAAGTTCGAAGGATATTTTATACCTAATACCCTGAAGCCAACTAGTTTGGAAGTCATTGATTGAAAACTCGCTACATTGATCAGATAGAAAACTTAAGAGGTTAAGACACTCAATAGTAGTATAACATTAAAGAAATATAAAAAAATAAATTAATTTTTCATCAAGTAACTAGGTCTCGTTGTCTAAGTAAACGATGATATTTGCATCAAAAAGTAGGCAATATGAATTTAAAAAAATTAATAAATAAAGGATGGAAGTGACAATATACTTACCATAAGAAGGTTAATGATATAGAGATAAAGGTAGGGGCAATTTAAAAAAGTTCAAAAAAAGTTTAATATTCTTTACCTAATTTTTATATTGATTAAATATTAATATCCCGATGACATACCTCCCTCTCGCTCAATTGAACATCAATGGCCCTTTTGAAAATTGCTTGATAAAACATGAAACCCTAAGCTAAAAGGTATCTAATTCTAAATCCTTTCTTTACTTGAGGATGAGCAAAGTTCAAGTTAGTATTAAAAAAATAAGATTTCCACACACGGACCGGCATGGCCACTGGTGATCAGCCAGTAACAAGGAATGAACTTCTCCAAGAGATTTACATGGAAGCATGATCAATGGATTCAAGAAATAGAGAAGAAAAGAAGAAGAGTTTTTTTGGAAGAAAAGAGTTTTGTTCAGTATAATTTCAGCATGTTACAATTCTTGAACTATTTTCAGTATAAATACTTTACAAAAGGGTCAATCCCAAGCTCATAGAAAAACTCTTCCAAATCCAAACAATCCACATACACGAAACTATTTCCATGATACTGAGCTAGCCCAGTTTCAGACTGAGCTGACTAACCTACGACTGGGTCGACTCAGTCTTAGAATGAGCCGATCCTATTATATACCATGCCAGCAGTCTGAGCCAACCCAGTTGTGTACTGTGCCAGTAGTCCTGAAAATACTGCTTTTTGTCTAGATTTTCTTTGAGACATAGCCGACTATATTAAGTCGAACAAATTGTGTACCATGCCAGCAGTTTTGAAAATACTACTTTCTATCTAGATTTTCTCTAAGACATAGTCGACCCAGTCTGAGATTGAGCCGATCTAGTTCCCAACTTAGCTGACCCAATCTCAGGGTGAGCCAGCTAGGTTTCTATACCATACTTATCCAGGTTGATCTCTTCTCTGGCTTGCTTTCTTCTTTTCATAACCTTTTTTTTCATGTTTCTAAGACTTGGAAGCACCACTTCTGAGCTCACATTCTCCATCTTGGTGTTTTCAAGACTTTGTCAACTCATCTCTTCCTAGCAGATCCATTCATGCCACACACATCTGAATGCTGTCTCTGAGGAGTACTTTTATGAGCGCATCAGATTGATTCTCCTTGGTATGGACCTTCATTAGTTTTACTTCATCTTTCTCCATTAGCTCTCTGATCCTGTGGTACCCCACGTCTATATGCTTTGTACATGCATGATAGATTGGGTTCTATGCCAACAGTAGAGAACTCTGACTATCATTGTATGGTGTAACCTTGCTCTACTCCACTGCCATCTCAACAATCAACCTCCTAAGCCAAAGAGCTTTCTTAGTTGTCTTTGTTATTCTAATATACTCGACCTCTATGGTAGATAAGACTGTGATTGACTGAAGGGTTGATCTCCAAGACATCGATCCATCATACATGTAGAAGAGGTATCCATTAGTAGACCTCCTTGTATCAAGATTATAAGCATAATTTACATCTACAAATTCTTCAAGAAGACTCAAACCTCTATCTTCAAATCCTTTAGACTGCACACCAAATACCAAACCATAATTTCATGCTTCATACAGATATCTCAATATCCATTTCAATGCTTTTCAGTATTTCTTTCTGGAGTTAGCCATGTATCTACTAACCGTGCTCACTGCATGCAATATATTTGATCTACAGCACACCATAGTGTACATCACACTACCAACAACATTCATATAAGTGACTTTATCCATGTACTCTCTCTCCTCTTCTAACTGGAGGCTTTGATACTTAGAGAGAGATATGTGGCTCAGCAATGGTGTCTTTGTAGGTTTAGCCTTTTCCATCCCAAACTTCTCTAGAACTTTTTGGACATAACCTTCTTGTGATAAATGGAGGACTTCTTTGCACCTATCTCTGCAAAATCTTCATTCCAAGAATTTTCTATGCTAGACTTAGATCCTTCATCTCAAACTCAGATTATAATATCTTTTTCAGTCCTTTTATAGCTTTGTTGTTTCTACTGGCTATGAGCATATCATCTACATATAGAAGCAGGTACAGAACATCATTCTCATCTACATTCTTGAGATAGACACAGTAGTCATGTTCACATCTTACAAATTTTAGGCTCAAAACAAACTATCAAATCTATGATACCACTGATGAGGAGATTATTTCAGGCCATATAGTGATTTTTTGAGTAAACACACCTTCTCCTCCTGTACAATCTCCTTGAAACCATTTGACTGCTTCATGTAAATACTTTCCTCTAAAGTCCCATGAAGGAAGGATGTCTTCACGTCCATATGTTCTAATTTCATGTTATGATGTGCCATTAGTGACAATAAAACCCGAATAGATGTATGACACACCACAGGAGAGAAAATTTCTATGTAATCAATATTTTTTTTTGTGACTATCCCTTTACTATCGGCCTAGCTTTGAATTTGACTCCACCTTGTCCTGAAGGTGCCTCCTTTGTAAATACCCATTTTGAGCCAATAGATCGAGCACCTTCTGAAAGATCCACTAGCTGCCATGTCTGATTCTTTTCAAGTGATTTCATTTCTTCCATCATAGCCCGCATCCATGAATCAAGATCCATACACTTTATAATGTCTTCATAGTTCTTTGGATCTCCATTAGCAGTGATGAGTGCATAGGAGATAACCTCATCAATGCCATATCTAATCGATCTTTTGATAGTATGCGGGGGCATGTGCAAAGCCACTCCCATTAGCACATCACTCTTGCCTGAAGTATATGTTTGATCCTATACCTCCATCTGAACAGCTGGCTCTTCATGTTGATCTTTCATCTGAGTATCTATTCTTCTACCCAGCTCTACCTCAATAGGAACACTCGTATAAGTGGATGCAGACTATATGTCATCTATCTCTGATTGGCCACCACTATTCTGTAGGATATGGTATGGTGCTTCCAAGCCTTGGGAGGCCACAGGAGGAGCCAAGATGTTAGCTTCGGGAGTCTAGGATGGGTGTGAGTCCTAGGGCTAGGATGGGTGTTGTCCTAGATGAAGGTAGCGTGTAGCCCTGCATGAGCACAAGATTCAGGTGTAAGGACCTTGAGGAGCTTGGTAGGTGCTCCAGAGACCTAGAATATAAGGTGGAGTAACAGACCAAAGTCAGAAGAAAAATCAACCAAGATAAGGGGCTAACACGTAGGTAGGCTAGCTTGGATACGTAGTCGAGCCAGCTCAAATTGAGATCGAAATAGCTCAGGATGCAGTCGAACCAGTTGTCTTAGGTAGATAGAAGATAGGATTCGGATAAGATGCGGTCGAGCCAGCTTGGCTACTGAGAGTGTCGGCTATGAGATTTTTGTTTGGGATCTTAAGGCCTGGTCCAATAAGATCTTAAGGGGGCTAACTCATGTATGGATTGGATTTAAATTCAGGAGATGAGATCATGTGGATATGGGTGTACATAGGCTCGGTGAGTGCTTTCATATATTGGGTTAGCCTAGGAGAATTTTTCAGCTGGGCTTGGATTTATTTGGATTTATGTGGTATAACAGAAATCCTAGGATATATAAACTAAGATATTGTAATCTTTAGAGCTTGATTGAGCATGAAAAAGGAAATAGATCAAGTTTCAGTAGAGATCAGTAGTAAGGTTTAGATTTAAGATTTTGTCTAGGCTTCATGAGGAAAAAAGTGATCTAAGGGCTGCTGTCCACCATCCCTAGTCAAGATAATTTTCATATCTATCTATTGGCTATTTTTTGATTCAATTTGATCATGGAGAATAGCGGGTTGAAGATAGAATTTAAGAAGTTTGATGGAAAGAATAGTTTCACAATATGAAGGTTAGGATGGAGGATCTGCTGATTCAGATGAGGCTAGATTCAGTCTTGGAGGATAGGTCAGAGGAGATGACAAAGAAGGAGTGAAAGTTCTTGGAGAAAAGGGCATGTACAATGATTAAAACTTGTCTGGCAGATGAGGTGCTGTATGGTGTGTTGCAGGAGAAGATACCTAAGAGTTTGTGTTCGAGGTTACATCAGTTGTATATAAAAAAGAACATGTGCAACAAGTTGGTGCTGAAGAAGTAACTATATAGCCATCAGATGCAGGAGGGCGAGGATGTTACAGGACATATTCAGCATTTTGACTGGATGAGCATGGACTTGCTTAACATTGGAATAGAGTTCAAAGAGGAGGACAAGAGTTTATTGCTGCTATGTTCGCTATCTAGAAGCTTCAATACATTGGTAATGACATTGTTGTATGGTAAGGAGATACTGGTATACGAGAAGATCATATCAATGCTAAGATCCAACAAGCAGCAAAAATGGATGACGAAGAGGAAGGTCTTTTAGGTGGATCTCATGGTGTTAGAGAAATTTAGGCAAGGAAAGAAGAAGGGTCAGCAAGAGGTCTAAGAAGTGCTTCAAGTATGGTGAAGCAGGGGACTTTAAGCAAGAATGTCCACTTTGGAAAAAGTGAAAGGGAGGAGAAAAGTTGAATTCCATTAGTTCAGTCATCGAAAGTGAAGAGTCAGATGAGCTCTTGGTAGTTTCGAAGGAGCTTGAAGGGTACAGTGTATATAAGACAGTTTCAGAGGGATCTATGCAGTGTGGAGGATCCGAAGGAACAGCGACTATGTTTCAGGTACAGCAGCATGCCCAGCAGTGTAGCATTGGGTGGTTGGCCTTAGGAAACTCAATTATAGAGTCAACTTCTATGGCATCAAAGGGACTTTGATTTCAGATGGAGCATTGGACAGAGGTGGCTCCATAAGTGGAGAAAGTTTTAACACGAGTTTAGAGCGGAGGAGTGCAAGAGGACTAATATCCTAACACCAACATCGGAGATGCATAGTTCTAGATAGAGCAGCACGTACAGAAGAACAAGCAAAGTTATGAGGAGACCATGTCAGGGTATGCAGTAGGTGTCAACAAAAGATTGCTGTAGATTCTTCATGAAAGTTCAGGCTAAATGATGTAGCTGCCAAGCAGAAGGATGCTTGTAATTTCAAGGGTGGTGCGTAGGTGCAAGCCAAGATCTTCAGTGATGAAGGTGGTCATCCCAAAGGCCTCAAAGAAAGCTCAGTAGCTGAAGAAAGATGGCAATGACAAGGTATTTATAAGTAGCTATCAGGGCATGCATCGACAGTGGGATCATGCAGAAGAATATTGCCAGGTGTGCCAAGGCTTGGGTGCACCAAGATGGAGATTGTAGGATTTGGTATGGTGCTCCCAAGCCTTGGGAGGCCACAAGAGAAGTCAGGGTATTGGCTCCAAGAGTCTAGGATGGGTGTGAGTTCCAGGGCTAGGACAGTAGTTGTCCTAGGTGAAGGTGGCATGTAGCCCTGCACGGGCTCAAGATTCAGGTGTGAAGATCTTGAGGGGCTTAGTAGGTGCTCCGAAGACTTGGGACACAAGATGGAGTAAAGGACCAAAGCCAGGAGAAGAATCAGCCAAGACAAGGGGCTGACACACAAGTAGGCTACTCGGATATGCAGTTGAGCCAGCTTCGGCTGAGATTGAGCTAGCTTAGGGTGCAGTCGAGATGGCTATCTCAGACAAATAGAAGATAGGATTTGGACAAGACGCAGTCGAGTCAGCTCGGCTACTGAGAGAGCCGACTTAATGGTGGCATACATAACATATGGAATTTTCTATTTGGGATCTTAAGGCTTGGTCCAATAAGATCTTAAGGGGCCTAACTCATGTATGGATCGAATTTAGATCTAGGGGATGAGAGCATGTGAGATATGGGTGTACATGTGCTCGATGAGTGCTTTCATGTATTGGATTAGTCGAGGAGAGTTTTTCAGTTGGGGTTGGGTTTATTAGGATTTATGTAGTATAACAAAAATTCTCGGATATATAAACCTAGATATTGTAATCTTTATAGGGAGTGGAATCAATATATAGCTTTTCTCCCTAACTCTCTTCTCTTTTTTTTCTCTGGTTCTAATGTCAAGCCCTAGGTGCCACCATCATCTATTTCATTCTTCTTTCATATTTTTGGATTAACATCCAGGTTCGTGCAAGACATCGAATCTACGACTGTGATTTCGAGCAGCCATAGGCATAATACTTAGTATTAGAGTTAGGTGATGCCATAGTGATCGTGCTAATATGTTCACCTTGATTTCACCAGTCCTAACTATATTTTCAGATCTCTTCAAGATGCTCTCCTCATCAAAGATAACATTCCTACTGATTACTAAAATTTGTGCTTCAAGATTCCATAGCAGATATCCTTTGACTCCTTATGGATTCCCAATAAAAAATATCCTTTGCAATTTTGAATCCAATTTTCTCCTCTCGGTTGCCTCCACATGTGCATAGATTGGACAATCAAATACTTTTAGGTGGCCAAGCTCCACCTTTTTCCCACTCTAGATCTCCTTTAGAATACATCCATTCAGCTTGTGATGAGGGGACCTATTAATAAGAAAATAAGAAAAAGTTATGGCATCATCCCAAAAGGACTTTGGAAGTGATGTCTGTAGCCTCAAACTCCATACCTTCTCGGTCAGTGTCTGATTCATCCTCTTTATGATGCCATTCTATTGGAGAGTCATCTTCACCATGTAATTATGTTTGATACCATTTTTTTCACAGTACCTTTTGAACTCTAGGCTTGTATAATTTCCTACATTATCCGATCTTAGATACTTCAGTTATTTTCCTAACTTCTATTCTACTTCAGCTCTTCAGACTTTGAACCAGACAAACACCTCTAACTTTTCTCTGATCAGATAAACCCACAACTTTCTTGAAAAATCATCAATGATGGTGATAAGGAATCTTGCCCACCTCTAGCTGATATAGGAGCCGATCCCCATGCATCCTAGTGCACTAAATCCAGCACCCCTTCGCTGTGCTTGGTACTTTTGGTAAACATCATCCTATATTATTTGCCAAAGATACACAGCTTACAAAAATCAGTGCCCTCCTTCTTCAGGGCTAGGATCATCTCTCTTCTGCTAAGTTCTGTATGCTCATGGCACTCATATGACCCATCTGATTGTACTATAGCTGATATAAGGCTGCTCCTCTTGTGCTACTGCTAGCACCTTTGTTGGAAAATCGGTTAGAATTTATAGCATGCAATTCAAAACCTTTTTTAAATTATTTAATAGTGGAAGCTAAATTAATCTAACATTAATTTAAAACATGCTATTGGTCATATAAAATAACTCTAAATAGGATCTAGGCAAGCTAATATGTAATATGGAATTTAAATGCTGTCGATCAGCAAATTAGATTTGCTAACCGATATGAGTTCAGAATTCTATATCTTTTTGTGGGTAGCTAAACACCATAATCAAAATCTACTGGATAATGCTCTAGTGTCACATCATAGTTGCATATATATTTGGCCTCTATGGTTGGTCCATACAGAGCTCCTAATCCTGATCAACCTCATTGGAATGCTAGCTCCTCATCGGGGCCTTTGATAGCTGACCATGATTAATCTAATCGATCGTATACTATTTAATTTTTTAGATACTCTAAAAAATTAAAACACAAATATTGGAGGATGAGGAAGAGGTGTTTCAAATTTGGTGGTGATTCGATGCTCACAGCACTCGATCTCTCCACCCAAACCCAAATTCCCAAAACTAGGGTTTCACTTGGCCCAAAAGCCCTGACACACTAAAAATTCTATCACACCCTCTCTATATAGATTTTTTCTATGAAACAAGCTTTTATGGAAAGACGACTTTTGAATCTATAATCCCTATTTAGATCATATCTAAAAATTAGGTATCCTTAGAGGTGAAAATCATAAGAGAAGAGAGGCATGAGGGAAAAGTAAAGTGCTATGGGACCCCGCTCACCTTCACTCCAAGATTTTTTTCATGGAAAACTGATACCCAATCAATCTAAAATATTTATTACATAATGATAAACCTTTCTCATGCATGCACAAAAATTCTCATAATTTATTAACATGAATACCATTGGAAAAATGTATGAAAAATGGTTAGGATTGAGTGGTTGAGAGGTTTTAACTACTCGATTTCAAAAATCAAATGAGCCTCTTATCCTTATCCAACGCCCCCTCCCTTGTACTTAACACGTAGAAGGACTCTCCTTCTACATGCACACATTTTTATTTCTCTAAAAAATATTTAACCAACAAAAGGGAGGGCATGGGAAGCAGAGTGGAAAAGTCAAAAATGGTGGGCGCATGGGAGAATACGTATTCAAACTTCATTTGACTTGCTCCTAATTGGTTTCAACGAAACCAATTAATATAGACCCAATTAGACCAAGTTGAATCCAATCAAATTAGACTTAGCCTAATTCAATAAAATTCTAATCAAATTAAAAATTAATTAGGTTTAGATAGATCAAATTAGGGTCAAAACTCCAATAGCGATTAGGTCATCTCATGACCAGATCGGGTCAAACCCAATCGAATCAAATTCAATCGAACTTGATCGAATCCTCATCGCTCAATCAAATTAAGCTAATCAATAATTAAATTGCTAATTAATCTTTCAATAAATATAGAGTTCCAATCAGGTGGGTGTTTGGACAATAGAGTTCCATCAACATGAAACTCTTGAAGAGTCCTAAACCAGTGGGACTCTTGAACCTAGTGTCCCAAATAAATTGAACTCATGATCATAGAGTCCTAGACTAGTGAAACTCTTAAGCAAAGAGTCCCAGATGAGTAGGACTCAGAGTCTCAGTCTAGTAGGACTCTTGACCATAGTGTCCTAAGTTATTAGGACTCATGATCAAAGAGTCCCAGACAAGTAGGACTCAGAGTCCCAATCCAGTGAGACTCTTGATCATAGAGTTCAAGTCTAGTGGGACTCTTGACCATAGAGTTTCAAACCAATGAGACTCTAGATCAGCCATCAGATCAGGTAGGAACTCCTAATGTGTGTGACCCCATAGGTTTGAATTCTAACTCGGTAGCATAGAAATCAATTTTTTGTACCAATCAATGTGACCATCTAGCAATGGTATCCGACGTCTGGATAGGTCGAATAGTTGCAACACAATATTGATGAACCTATGGCATATGGTTATCGTATAATTCATCCCCTTGACCTCGATGCTCATAGGATGATCTAGGGTTAACTACCAACCCTAAAAATTCATCTATATTGTATTTCAAAATTCAGCATCCATCATATGGACTACCCCAATCGAGGATTTGCTAAATTGAAATACAGCGATGCACTTGCTCCAACACTTGAAGGAGTTAATTCCATCTTGACTCACGCACCAACTTTATAAGTACTTGACTGCATCCAGTAGCCTTCCATCACTGAATTAAAAATTCAGATAGTCTGATACCTAAGTACAGTGAGTTGCTTGCAAGCCACCGTGGTGATTTTAGATCTAAGGGATACTTATACCCTTGTCCTTCACGAGCAACTCTTGGTAGAAGAGAGCTCCATAGTTGGATCACGTTCAGTAAAATGTACCCCTATACTTCACCTACATGCTATAACGGTATCTCCATACTTCTTGATTATGGGGATAACCAATACTTATGGCACACAATGACCTACTCTCGAAATGTTGTTTTCCTGGATAACATCGAATCATTTGATCATGAACTGATTTAAGGACTAAATGATAAATCCTTCTTTGTCGAGTCTAAATAGTCCTAAGGACTTCATCACAGAATAGTTCATTATAAAAAGATGAACAAAGTGATGAAAATGCTAAAATAATAATTTTATTTATTAATAATTCAAGTACAATTATATTTAGCTCAACCATCTACAATCTAGATGATTAGTTTTAGGATGCATTTTCTAACTACTCCCACTTAGCCTAAAGCCACTCAGAACAGTATCAAATACCCATCTTCCATTTGTGATTGTCGAACTCTTTGATTCCAAGAGCCTTAGTAAATGGGTTGGCCATGTTCTCCTTTTCGTCAATTTTTTGAAGGTCGACATTACCTCACTCCATGATCTCTCATACAAGATGGTAGCGACATAGAATGTGCTTGGTGCGCTTATGTGCCTTCGGCTCCTTCACTTGAGCTATGGCTCCAGTACTGTCATAGTAGAACCAGACCATCTAAGGAGGATGCCACTCTCAGCTCGTCGATGAACTTTCATAGCCACATAGCTTTCATTATAGCATTTGATGTCGTGATATACTCCACCTCGCACACAGAATCGGCCATAGTGTGCTACTTGAAACTCTTCCAGCAGATCGTTCCACCATTCAGGATAAACACATATCCTGACACACTCTTGCTGTCATCATGATTTGACTGAAAACTAGAATCAGTATATCTCATAAGTTTCAAGTCAGTATCTCTATAGATGAGCCACCGATCCTTGGTATTTCTTAAATACTTCAGGATTGTCTTTACAACCTTCTACTATGCTCACTCAGATCAGACCGGTATCTACTCACTACCCCTAATGAGTATGCCACGTCTGGTCTCATACATGTCATAGCGTACATAATAGAATCTACTATCAAAGCATATGGTATTCTACTCATACACTCTCTCTCTTAAGGAGTTGTCGGACAATTTCTCTTCGAGAGAGTAATTCCATGGCCTATCGGAAGATAGCCCTTTTTGAAATTCTCCATGCTGAATCTTTTCAGCATGGTATCGATGTACGTGAACTGGGATAAACCAAGCAACCTTTTAGATCTATCCCTATAGATCTTCATCCCTAGGATGTAGGAAGCTTCTCCTAAGTCCTTCATGGAGAATTGAGATGACAGCCAAATCTTTATTCCCTATAGTGCAGGGATGTCATTTTCGATTAAGAGAATATCATCCACATACAATACTAGAAATACAACTACAGAACCATTAGCCCATTTATAGATGCAGGGTTCCTCTCCATTCTTAACAAAGCCATATGTTCTGATCATCTTATCAAAATGCATGTTCCAACTCTGCGATGCCTGCTTCAATCCATAGATGGATCTCTGAAGCTTGCACATCTTGAATTCGTCTATGGATATGAAACCTTCAGGCTGTATCATATACACTTCTTCGTCCAGCTGTCTATTTAGAAAAGCTGTCTTCACATCCATTTGTCAGATCTCATAGTCTAGGTATGTTGCTATCGCAAGCATAATCCAAATGGACTTAAGCATTGCCATGGAAGAAAATGTCTCGTCATAGTCAATACCATAATGTTCACTATATCCCTTGGCAATCAGACGGACTTTATAGGTCTCTACCTTCCCATCTACGCCCCTTTTTCTTTGAAAATTTACTTACACCCAATGGATTTTATCCCTTTAGGTGGATCAATCAATGTCCATACACTATTGATCTTCATGGACACCATTTCGGACTTTGTGGCTTCTAGCTACTTATCAGAGTCAGACCTCTGCATAGCATCCATGAAGGTGATCTGATTCTTATCGTTCTCATCGAGTTCAATAGGATCACCATTTCGGACTAAGAAACCATAGTATCTATTTGGTTGATGTGATACTCTACCAGATCTCTTTAAAGGTGCCTCTTCATCGAGCTCTAGGTTTGATCTTATCAAACCCAGTTCTGCAGGTTCACTAGAATGCGTCGGTTCTTCCACTTGTTGAACTTCACCAAGCTCAATATTAGAGGCAGCTATTTTTTCCATAAGAAACTCCTTTTCTAAAAAGACTACCCTATTTTTGATGAACACTTTTTATTCTTCAGCAAGATAGAAGTAATAACTCCTAGTTTCCTTGGGGTACCCTATGAATAAGCATTTATCGGACCCAAGTCCAAGCTTTTCTGACTGCAAATATTTTACATAAGCCGGACATCCCCAAATCCTAAAGTGAAAGAGTGTTGGCTTACAACCAGTTTGTATCTAATATGAAGTCTTTGCAATAGACTTGCTCGGAACAATGTTCAAAACAAAACAAGCAGTTTCTAATGCATAACGCCAGAATGAAATCGACAAACTTGCAAACCCCATCATGGACTAAATCATGTCCAATAGGATCCGATTTCTCCTTTCGAATACACCATTATGCTATGATATTGTAGGAGGGGTCCATTATGAGAGAATTTCATTCTCTCCTAGATATGTCAAAAATTTGTTGGAAAGGTATTCACCTCCTCGGTTTGACCGAAGAATTTTAATACTTTTTTCAAGTTATTTTTCTACCTCATTTCTATATCGTTTGAACATTTCAAATGAATCAGATTTATTCTTCATAAGATAGACGTATCGATACCCAGATAGGTCGTCAGTAAATATGATGAAGTAGTAGAACTCACCTCTAGCACATATGTTCATAGGTCCACATACATCAGTATGCACTAGATCCAGAAGCTTAGTGGCCTGCTCACTTTTTTCAGTAAAAGATGATTTGGTCATCTTACCAAGAAGGTAGGATTCATAGGTATTCAATGATTTACAATCATCAATGTCAAGGATACACTCCTTGACTAATCTGTTAATCCTATTCTTATTTATATGACCTAGCCGATAGTGCCAAAGATAAGCATCGGAGACATGATCTAGTTTTGGGCATTTATTTGATGTGTACATTATACTAATAGACTATGATAAAATATAAATGCCATTTCTTAATTGTCCTTGCATTACTGTAACACCATTTATAATGATATCACAATAATTTTTTTTTTATTGACAAACAATAACCATCCTAGGTCAGAAGTCCAACAGATATTATGTTCATCATAAAATATGGACAATGGTGATAATCATCTAAAATGATATTTTTACCTTTGAAAAATAACTCAAGAGTATCCAATGCTAGGACTGAAACTTTACTTCCATCTCCAACATTCAGGAACCTATCACCATCCTCAAACTTTCTACCAATTTAAAGTTCATGCAACGAATTGCATATATGAATCGAACTTTCGGTATCTAATACCTAGGTAGATATATCACATATGGAGAAATTGCAAGGTGTTATCATATAATATCCTTATCCAGCAACTATTTGCTGATTTCTCCTATTCAGTCTATTCAGGTTAAGAAGACAATTCCTTTTAAGGTCTGCCTGACTTGGGTCAATACTAGACTCCTCGTAATAAGGTCCTAAAAGCTTATCACTATCAAACAATGAACAGAGTAGACTTATACTAGCCATTCTATTTATCTGAAAGAGAAATATGAAACCTTATTAGTACTTGAATTAATTAAACCTAAAGACTTGGACTTTAGTCTAAAGGTCCTTCCACTATTTTTTTTTAAATGAATTGATAGCCTCTACCTTCAATTCGAGAAATTACACTAACTTTTTAGTGGGTACTGAAATCCGTATGGACTACAGATGGACCCGAGGTAAGCTCTGGCTAACCCATGTGTATCTATAGGTAGGTTTACAATCAATTATTTTTCCAAATAATTTTTAGTAATTAGATTTTGCCCCAAAAACCAATTCAGTAGGCTTTAGGCTCCACTGAAAAGGTCTGATTAGGTCCAACTATTAACATGATAGAGTTCAGTGCTTCAAACCAATGATGACCAGGCTCGAGGTAGGCTCTGGCTAACCTAATCACCATTAAAAAAGTGCAACCTAATCATCATATGATGGACAGTAATTTCAATATCCAGATGAACACCAGGTGTTAGGCACCTCCAATGTCCACCCAAAAAATTGGACTCATTACTATTTACCTTAATGAGAGGCTATGACTTGGTTATCCCCATAACTTAGTCATTTTAAGGACCTAATAATTTAGAGAATTTAGGTTACTTGTGATTTAAGGATAGAAAGGACATGGACTAATTTTCTCACTAACTTCACCAAGTCAAATCCTCCCACTGACTTCACCAAGTCAATAGGTTAGGACTAGGATGAATTTAGGTCCATGGGCACCTAATTCAGTCTTACTGATTGAAATCAGTCAAACTAATTTCTAGTGATATGGGTTAGCTCGAATCACCAAGTGATCTAATCAAATCCTAATCGATCATGTCGACCAAGAAAGTGAGATCAGCGGAATGGATATGCCATTAACTCGTCAAAGATCAAATCAGTACGAGTAGCTCCTAATTAAAAATCACTGGTCTAGGCTGCCAAACTTACCTTAGACACCAATCGATTAATCAGATTTAATCTGATCAACCTAGCAATTTCGGACTGGACCGCGTAGCCATGAATCAAGTCCATCTTGGTCTTTATTAAACACATGGACTTATCCAACTACAACTATTGAAGTTGAATCTAGAGTGTCCTCGACGTAATCTAAGTCAACACTTAGTTAGATTTGATCAATTACTCTTATTAAGTCCATTCTTCAACTAACCTTAGGTCTAACTCAATTAATGAACCTAATTCATCTAACCCTTTAATCCATAGCTTATGCTTATGTCTTAGAATCTTTAATTCATAATTCTAGATTCTATGAGATAACACTTAACTCTTTTAATTAAGTTTTTGGGCCGATGAGTTGGGATTCAGCATTTTAAAAATAATTTTCAAATTTTGAAAGATTTTATTTTTGTTCATTAAATAGGTTGACTCATTTCAAAAATAGGTTAGCTCATTTCATAAACAACAACCTATTGCTAGTTTTATAACAAAAAATAATTCATAATTAAATTATGAATCTATTTAGATCTAATCTAATATATTTATATTTAATTATTATATTAAAATAATTTTAATAATAAAAGTTTTTTTATTGTTCATCTTAATGAATGAGTTCATGGTGGCACCCCTACCGCCATAAGGGATCCCCACTGAATGGGAGAAGATGCCCTTTAAACCATACTTGTCCTTTATGACCGGATGGCTTGGTGGCTCATTCATCCTTGATTACTAAGCTATCTAGATCTAACATATCATATATGTAAACATTTAATTTTTTAATTATATATTAAAACATGCCAAGCAACCTAGCTTTGATACCATTGTTGGAAAATAGGTTAGGATTTATAGCATGCAATTCAAAATCTTTTTTTAATTATTTAATAATGAAAGCTAAATTAATCTAAAATTAATTTAAAACATGCTATTGATCGCATCAAATAACCCTAAATAGGATCTAGGCATGCTAATATGTAATATGGAATTTAAATGCTGTCGATCGGCAAATCAAATTTGCTGACCAATATGAGTTTAGAACTCTATACCTTTACATGGGTAGATGATCACCATAATCTAAATCCATCAGTTAATACTCTACTATCATGTCACATCCACACACGTGTCTGACCTCTATGGTTTTTCCACATGGAGCTCCTGATCTTAATCAACCCTATTAGAGTGCTAGCTCCTCGTTGGAGCCTTCGACTATCACGATCGATCTAATCATATATTTTATGATTTCCCATATACTCCAAAAAATTAGAACACAAATATTGGAGGATGAGGAAGAGGTGTTTCAAATTTGGTGACAATCTGATGCTCACAACACTCAATCTCTCCACCTGAACCCAGATTCCCAAAACTAGGGTTTTGCTTGGCCCAAAAGCCCTGACACACTAAAAATCCTATCACACCCTCCCTGTGTGGAATTTTTTTGTAAAATAAGTTTTTATGGAAAGATAACTTTTAGATCTATAATCCCTAGAGGTGAAAATCACAAGAGAAGAAAGGTATGAGGAAAAAGTGAAGTGCTGTAAGACCTTGCTCACCTTCACTCCAAGATTGTTTTCGCCCAAAACTAATACCCAATCACTCTAAAATTTTTACCACATAGTTCTAACCCCTTCTCGAGCATGCAAAAAAATTTTCATAATTTATTGACATGAATACCATGGGAAAAATGTATGAAAAATGATAATGGTCGAGTGGTTGAGAGGTTTTAACCACTCACTTGATTTCAAAAATCAAATGAGCCTCTTATCCTTATCCAATGCCCCCTCCCTTGTGTTTAACACGCAGAAGGACTCTCCTTCTGTATGCACACATTTTTATTTCTCTAAAAAATATTTGACAAACAAAAGAGAGTGCGTGGGAAGCAGAGTGGAAAAGTCAAAAGACGATGGGCGCATGGGAGAATTTGAATTCAAACTTCATTTGACTTGGTCCTAATTGGTTTCAACCAAATCAATTAATCTAGACCCAACTAGACCAAGTTAAATCCAACCAAATTAGACTTAAACTAATCCAATAAAATCTTAATCAAATTAGAAATTAATTAGGTTCAGATCCTGATCAAATCAGGGTCAAAACTCCCATAGCGATTAGGTCATCTCATGACCTGGTCGGATCAAACCCAATCGAATCAAATTCAATTGAACTTGATTGAATCCTCATCGCTCAATCAAATTGAGCTAATCAATAATAAAATTGCTAATTAATTCTTCAATAAATATAGAATTCCAATTAGGTGGGTGTCTGGGCAATAGAGTCCCATCAACATGAAACTCTTGAAGAATCCTAAACCAGTGGGACTCTTGAACCCAGTGTCCCAAACGAATTGAACTCACAATCATAGAGTCTCAAACTAGTGGGACTCTTGATCAGAGAGTCCAGATGAGTAGAACTCAGAGTCCCAGTTCAGTGGGACTCTTGGTCATAGAGTCCTAGTCCAGTGGGACTCTCGATCATAGTGTCCTAGATTATCAGGACTCATGATCAGAGAGTCCCAGAGTAGTAGGACTCAGAGTCTCAATCTAATGGAACTCTTGGTCATAGAGTTTCAATCCAGTGGGACTCTTGACCATAGAGTTCTAAATCAATGGGACTCTAGATCAGCCAATTGATCAGGTAGGAACTCCTAATGTGTGTGACCCCATAGGTTCGAATCCTAAGTTGATAACACATAAACCAATTTTTTATACCAATCAATGTGACCATCTAGCAATAGTATCCGATGTTTGGATAGGTTGAATAGTTACAATGCAACATTGACGAACCTGTGGCATATGGTTATAGTATAATTCATCCCCTTAACCTCGATGCTCATAGGATGATCTAGGGTTAACTACCAACCCTAAAATTTTATTCACATTGTATTTCAAAATTCAGCTCTATCATATGGACTATCTCGATTGAGGATTTGCTAAATTGAAATACAACGATGCACTTGCTCTAACACTTGGAGGGGTCAATCCTATCTTGACTCACGTATCGACTTTACTAGTACTTGACTACACCCAATAGCCTTCCGTCACTAAATTAAAAATTCAGATAGTCCGGTACCTTAGTATAGTAAGTTACTTGCAAACCACCATGGTGATCTCAGGTCTAAGGGACACTTATACCCATATCATTCACTAGCAACTCTTGGCAGAAGAGAGCTCCACAGTTGGATCACGTTCAGTGAAATGTACCCCTATATTTCACCTGCATGCCATAACAGTATCTCCATACTTCTTGGTTAAGGGGATAACTAACACTTATGGCACACAATAACCTACACTCGATATATTGTCGTCTGGGATGACAACGAATCATTTGATCATGAATTGGTTTAAGTAATAAATGATAAATCCTCTTTTGTCGAGCCTAAATAGTCTTAAAGACTTCATCACAAAAGAGTTCATTACAGAAATATGCCCAAAGTGATGAAAATGCCAAAATAATAATTTTATTTATTAACAATTTAAGAATAATTATATTTAGCTCAATTATCTACAACCTAGATGATTAACTTGGGGATACATTTTCCAACAACCTCTATACTATCATTCACCACTGAGCCTTTCATTCTATAAAGATTGTTGCTCAATCTTTTACCTCTCATCATCACCAAAGCTCTCTTGAAGATCTTCAAGCATCCAATCCCTGCTTGGCTACCAAAAGCATAATCCTGCTCCTCCAAATAGTCCAAAGAGATCAAATCCTTTCTCAACTTCAGTACATGCCTGATATTTGATAATGTACAAATGATCCCATCGTACATCCTCATTCTTATAGAGCCAACTCTAGCTACTTTGCATGGGTGATCATCTCCAAGGCTGACACTTCCATCATCGATCTTTTGGTAGGTAGCAAACTACTCTCAATGAGAAGTATAGTGGTGTGAGCATGCTGAATCTAACATCCATGTAGTATCGTACTCTGTGGATCCATCTGATACAACTAGTAGGTCTTTTCTATTGCTTACCAAAGTTGTATCATCATTCTTGCTAGCTTTCTCTTTTTTTGATCTCAAAAGGGGATAATTTCTCCTCAAGCATCCAAGCTGATAATATTTGTAGCACTTCAATATCTTCTTCTAATCTCGAGACTTTGATCTACCCTTGTATTTCTTCTTTGCCTTCTCTACTGATCTTCCCTGTCTTTCATTCACAATCAAGATCTGAGACTTAGGATCTACCTTGCAGATCTTCTTCCTTTGCTTATTTGATCTGAGCATACCAACAACCTCTTTGTAGTTTAGGATCTCCTTTCCATAAACTAAAGTTATTATGAGACCATCATAAGAACCTGGGAGAGAACATAGTAGCAGCAATGCCCGATCTTCCTTGTTGATCTTCACATCTAAACTCATCACCTCAGAACACACCTGATTAAACGTTTAGATATGTGAAACAAGATCTCCACCTTTGGGCATCCTCAGACTGTAAAGCTATTTCTTCAACCACAGCTTATTGATCAAATTCTTTTCCATGTATGTGTTCTCCAATCTTGTCCAGAGTCCCTTTGCTATGGTTCCTGTACAAATCTCAGGCAATGCTTGATCGGCTAAGTACATTCTGATTCTGCTAAAAATAATTTCTTTCAACTCTTTCTAATACTCAGCACTAATTTTTTTTGGTCTTTCTTTTATTAAGATCTTGTAGATCCTCTACTGAACCAACAAGTCCTTTATCGTTTGCTGCCATAAGGTAAAAATTTTTCTTGTCGTCGAACCTCTCAAAATCTATCTTGAGTTCACTTGATCCCATGACTATAATCAAGTCAAGAACAAAATCCTAACATTCTTTTATGATCACAAACTAGCAACACTATCCTTCAATGAAGATCTATGGGCCCTAGATCCTCCTTCCAACCTTTTGTATCATCTTTCCTTCGTGTAATAACTCTCCACCTTAATCTAGAGATAACCACAAAGATGAAGATTTTAGGATAAAACTTGGTGCAACAGATCTTGGATGTAGAAACCCTAGGTGCCTTCCTTCTTTCTATGCAACACTGCTCTGATACCAATTATTAGAAAAATAAGATCTTCTTACATGGAT
Organism: Cocos nucifera; assembly: GCA_006176705.1. NCBI lineage: Eukaryota > Viridiplantae > Streptophyta > Magnoliopsida > Arecales > Arecaceae > Cocos > Cocos nucifera. The sequence continues at coordinate 29,466 of QRFJ01001587.1, forward strand.
CGACATGGCCACTAGTGATCAACCAGTAATAAGGAATGAACTTGTTCTAGAGATTTACGTGAAAGCATGATAAATAGATTCAAGAAATAGAGAAAAAAGAGAAGAAGAGTTTTCTGAGAGAAAAGAGCTTTATTCAGTGTAATTTTAGCATGTTACAATCCTTGACCTATTTTTAGTATAAATATTTTAAAAAATGGTCAAACCTAAAGAAACTCCCCCAAACCCAAACAACCGACGTACACAAAACTATTCTCGCGACACTAAGTCGATCCAGTTTCAAACTAAGCCGACTAACCTGCGACTGGGTCGGCTCAGTCTCAGACTGAGCCTACCCAGTTGTATACCATGCCAGCAGTTTCAAAAATATTGCTTTCTATCTAAATTTTCTTTGAGATATAGCCGACCCAATCTGAGACTGAGCTGATCTAGTTTCCAACTTAGTCAATCCAATCTCAGGGTGAGCTGACTAAGTTCCTGTACCATACTTATTCAGGCTGATCTCTTTTTTGGCTTGCTCCCACTTCTCATGTTTCCAAGACTTGGGAGTGCCACTTCTGAGCTCGCAGTTAGGAGGTGTGATAAGTATAATAAATATCCCAAAAAGAAGCACAAAAATAGATACTAATTGATCTTTATTCTTTAAAAAGTGATGCTTCTTCTTATGTTTTGTAGAAAAGATGCTCACCATTGTAAAGAGCTCGATTCATAGATTAAAAAAAAATAAAAAAATGAACTCAAAATGAATCAAAATAAACACTCAACTCAAAGCACATAACCCATGATTTTTTGGGCTTGAACGTGGAGGATTCTAAGAGAAAGGAAGCATGCAATTTATGAATAGTAACATCTTTCTTTTATCATGGCTTATGGGAAAAGGCCAAATGGTGTGCACCAGGTCTACACGCATAGCACAATAAAAAAAAGGACACCTAGTTGGTCCATGCATGGTGCACAAGAATAGTGGCTTGGGTCTACATGCAGTCCATGGGAAAAGCAAGTGGTCTTCATGAGGCTTATAGGCACAGTAAAATCAGATTTTTTTTCTTAATGGGCGCTGGTGCATGGGTTTAGATGGGTTCGATCATGGGTTCAGGCATGTTGGCAGGCAATGGTTAACGGGATTCGATGAGAAATTCTCCCAGCAATTAATACCTAATCTAATACAAACTCTTCTGCTCTCCTCTCAACCGAATTCTCCTAATACCCTATTCTTCTCCAATAAAAAACCATCTATATGCCACAAGCAGGAGCACAGCCTCCTTGGCCCTCTCTCCCTCTCTCTCTCTTTCTTTCTACTTTAAGCTGACTCCCTTCCTTTTTCTCTCTCAAGCAATCTTCTTCCACCTTCTCCACTTCCATCCTCCTTCTAGCTATTGTCTAGGTGCACCCTCGGCCCAAGGATGTCAGTAGAAAGAAGCTCCATGGTCGGCTAGTTCTCCATCTTCTTGAAAAATTACTAAACAACTTATAATGATAGTATTTTTATCTCTTTATCTTTTGTACTTTCTTCTTTATATACAATAAAAGATTTGACTTTATTTGTTTATCTATATGAATGTTTTTTATTTATTATGTTCTTAAGTTTTTAATATGATACGAGTCTTTAAATAGCCTATGACTACATAAAGATGGATCGTGATCAAGTGATATGATCTATGCTCAACAAGATAGGCTATGCTCGAAAATCGATCATAGATCTACTTGCATAAGAATTTTATTCTAAAATAATTTATGATTCTTATGATGAGCTGTGATCAATGGATATGGTTCGTGCTTATGAGATAAATTATCTTTAGGTTAAATTTTTTACTACATCTAAATCAATTTTGACTAACCTATAACTTTAAGAAATGAACCATGATACAAGGGTACGGGCTATGCTCTCTAAGATAGATTATATTTTTATTGATTAGTGATAAGTATTATAAATATAATAATAAAAATATTAAATTATAAAATAAATTATTTTATTTTTAAAAAATTAATACTTTTATTGATCTTATACAGAAAAGAAGACTGCCAATGAAAAGAACTTAATTTTCTAGTTCAAAGAAAATAAATTTAAAGCAAAACAGACTTAAAATGAGCCTGAAATCAATATTCAAAAATAAAATAAAATAAAAAGCCTAGTTGGTCCATCCAAACCACCCAAGATTGGCTCAGATCGACTGCAACAACTCAGCGCTAAACTAGCCTAGACTGCTGATGTCAGCATGATATCAAAAAACCATGCATCAAGTTTTTGGCACTATTACTGGGGATTGTTTCTAAAATAATATCAAAATTTTGATCCTTACTCTACTTTAAAATTTTATTTTTAAATTTTATTCTTATTTTATTTTTTTAGGTGCATGTTCAGTGCACCTTTTTCTCTCTCAAGCAATCTTCTTCCACCTTCTCCACTTCCATCCTCCTTCTAGCTATTGTCTAGGTGCACCCTCGGCCCAAGGATGTCAGTAGAAAGAAGCTCCATGGTCGGCTAGTTCTCCATCTTCTTGAAAAATTACTAAACAACTTATAATGATAGTATTTTTATCTCTTTATCTTTTGTACTTTCTTCTTTATATACAATAAAAGATTTGACTTTATTTGTTTATCTATATGAATGTTTTTTATTTATTATGTTCTTAAGTTTTTAATATGATACGAGTCTTTAAATAGCCTATGACTACATAAAGATGGATCGTGATCAAGTGATATGATCTATGCTCAACAAGATAGGCTATGCTCGAAAATCGATCATAGATCTACTTGCATAAGAATTTTATTCTAAAATAATTTATGATTCTTATGATGAGCTGTGATCAATGGATATGGTTCGTGCTTATGAGATAAATTATCTTTAGGTTAAATTTTTTACTACATCTAAATCAATTTTGACTAACCTATAACTTTAAGAAATGAACCATGATACAAGGGTACGGGCTATGCTCTCTAAGATAGATTATATTTTTATTGATTAGTGATAAGTATTATAAATATAATAATAAAAATATTAAATTATAAAATAAATTATTTTATTTTTAAAAAATTAATACTTTTATTGATCTTATACAGAAAAGAAGACTGCCAATGAAAAGAACTTAATTTTCTAGTTCAAAGAAAATAAATTTAAAGCAAAACAGACTTAAAATGAGCCTGAAATCAATATTCAAAAATAAAATAAAATAAAAAGCCTAGTTGGTCCATCCAAACCACCCAAGATTGGCTCAGATCGACTGCAACAACTCAGCGCTAAACTAGCCTAGACTGCTGATGTCAGCATGATATCAAAAAACCATGCATCAAGTTTTTGGCACTATTACTGGGGATTGTTTCTAAAATAATATCAAAATTTTGATCCTTACTCTACTTTAAAATTTTATTTTTAAATTTTATTCTTATTTTATTTTTTTAGGTGCATGTTCAGTGCATGACATGTGCTAGACATAGTGACTTAGTATTTCTTGACCTAGAAATAGAGAGAACAATCCAAAGATTAAATCAGGAAAGAAACATAGCAACTGAAGATCAAGATGACGTTAATCTAAGATTAGATATGGCAGCATAGGAACAACAAGAAACTATTTAAGTGGCACATCATCCATTAAATGATTACATCATACCATTAGAAGCCGATGCAATTTCGAGCATCAAGAGACCATCCATGCAAGCAAACAACTTTGAAATAAAATTGACGATGATCCGATGATTCAATCAACTATCCAATTTAGTGGACATATTAAGGATGATTCGACTACCCATGTCTCTAATTTTCTTGAACTATATAATACTTTTAAAATTAATGGAGTGTCGGATGATGCCATTAGGTTAAGATTATTTTTTTTGTTTATAGGATAAAATTAAAAGTTGGCTTCACTCTCTTTCTATATATTTTATCACTACTTGGGATGTCTTAGCCCAGAAATTTTTGGCCAAGTATTTTTCACCTTTCAAGACTATAAAGATGCATCATGATATCAGTCATTTTGTGCAGATGGAGATGGAGTCATTATATGAGGCTTGGGAGCATTTTAAGAAATTGCTGAGGAGATGTCCACACCATCAATTACTCGTTTGGCTTCAGGTATAAACTTTTTATAATGATTTATCTTCTACTAATTGTTCTATGATAGATGCAACAGCAGGCATTAATCACAAAATTGAGAAGAAAGCCTTTGATCTAATTGATGAGATGACATCAAATAGTCATCAATGGCAAACAAATCCCATGATGCCAAGAAGACCTACAGCTGTGCATAGAGTAGATAGCATCCCAGTTTTGACAGTTGAGATTAAAGAAACCAGATCTAGGATTTCACAAGTAAATCTTCAAACTTTTCAAGATCAAATAGTGGAAGACTTAAATAAATTAAGTATTTATTTAAATAAATATATAAACACCTAGATCTTAGATATTATTATATGATTATTGTATGGTATTTAAATCAAAAATTAAATATCAAACAAGAAAGAAAAGGTTGATCATATCAACCTAGATCTATACAACATCTAATGCAGCTATAAAACTAATAGATTAGATCTTTTACCTATGCAAGTTAGACATTCTAACTTACTGATCCAGGCTTAAGGATGAAGTCATGAGCCGCACACATGTTTGACCTCTAGGAGTCATCCACATGAGCCTACGATCTTTGATCTAAAGTCTGATGTAGGAAATCAGCACAGTATACTAGTATTGTGCTGATCATTCTTCGACGATCGATCCAATGCTTTCTTCTTTAAAATTTGGACTCTCAAAAATAAGAAAAGAAAGAGAAGAGTTTACTGATCTGAGACTCTCTTAGAAAAAACTCAAAAGAAAGAGGAGAGATTGAAAATAAAATAGCCCTAGAAGAAGACCCTCTTCTTCTTCTCTTTTCTCTCACCTAGACACCTAGTTTGGTGCCTATGGAACCCCCATGCCCAAAGATCCACTTCCTCTGATTTTTGCACACCCCAAATTTCTCCTAAAGCTCTATATTTAATAAAAAAATCAGCTAAAAATTTATTTTAAATAATGAGATATATAGAGTCCAAGTTAGGTCAAATTCTTAGACTAGGAAAGACAATAAATGGCAAGTTGTTGGGGCGCCCAACTGTTGGGTGCCCCCATCTTTTTTTCTGCCATGGACCAGAAAGAGAGGGTGTATAAAAAAGTCCTCTTTTATCATAAAAATCAAAGAAAATAAGGAAGGATGGGTTGGCACACTTATGGGAAGAGTTTTGGTTGTTTCAAAATACTATATCATAGGATTTCAAATCGAAACAAACTCCAACTTTGACTTGGTCTTCCAACAAATTGCCTTATGAGAAAAGGAGGAAGAGAGGGGTGTGCGTGAACATCAGGGAGAGGATATCTCATGTACAAAATAAAGAAAAGTGGGCATGGGGGGCGTGGGCTAAGGTGGCGCAAGATTAGGGAGTCCTTAGTCACACTAGGACTCCTATTTTGACTTGGTCAAACATGGTCTTTTAACCAAATAAAAACAAGAGTAAAACAACCTAATTAAATAAGACTTTAACCCATTTAAGAACTTAATTATATCAAATTAAATTAAATTAAATTTAAATTTAATTTTCTAATCAAATTATAAAATTTTGTTGACCCGAGTCCTAGTTAGATTAGGACTTGTTCTTCCTTGCACTTAGCTTATCCAATAAATCAATTGGACTTGATCCAATCAAGCACAAACTAAATATAATTAAATTATATTTAATTAGACTTAATCTTAATTATTTGTCTTAATCAAATTAAGTTAATTAATAATTTAATTGCTAATCGATCCTCCTACAATACTTGCACTAGGTTAAACATCAATCGTATTAATTGTTTAACCCTAGAATGATTCTTAATCATTGATCAACCATCCGATCAGATCATGAGCTCTAATGTATATGACCTCATAGGTTCGAACCTAAGCCGATAGTATAGAAATAAATTTTTATACCAATCGAAGTGACCATCTAGTAATGATACCCAATGGTCGGATAGGTCGAAGGTGTAGAACACCATCCTTAGAATCCATGCGGATATAGTTTTCATATAATTCATCCCCTTGACCATAATGCTTGTAAGACACCTCAGAGTTCAACTATTAACTCTAATCAGATTGTCCACATTATATTTTAAAATATTAAATCCATCTGATAGATTATCCTAGCCAAGGTTTTGCTATATTGAAATACAGTGATATATTCTTCTCCAACTCTTGAAGTGGTCAATTCTATCTTGATCACACTCCGACTTCGCAAGTACTTGGTTGTGCCTAAAAGCCTTCCATTGCTGAACTAGAAATTTAGTTAATCCAGTACCAAAGCACAGTGAGTTGTTTGCAAGCCACTGAGGTGATCTCAGGTCTAAGGGATATTTATACCTATATCCCATCAGAGACATTCTCGATAGTTGAATGCTCTGGAGTTGGTCACATTTAATGATGATGTACCTATACATCTCACCAATATGCCATACTAGTATCTTCATACTTCTTGGTCATGAGGACAATCAACCTATATGGCATACGGCGACCTATGCTCGATAGATGCTGTCATCCTAATTAATAGCCTATCATTTGATCATGAATAAATTTATGGATTAATCGATAAATCCTCTCTTTATTGAAATTAAATGGTCCTAAGGACTTCATCACAATAATGGAGTTTATTAGAAGATATAAACTTATGATGAAAATGATGCCAAAATATTTTTATTAATTAATAAATTAATTATAATTATAAAATAGCTCAACCATCAATAGGTTGATGATTGGCTTTGGAATACAATTTCCAACAACTCCCACTTGTCCTAAAGCCACTCGGTATAGTATCTAATACCTATCTTCAACTTATGATTATCGAACTCCTTGATTGCCAAGGCTTTAGTGAAGGGGTTGGCTAGGTTCTCCTTTCCATTGATCTTCTTAAGGTTGACGTCACCATGATCCACAATCTCACAGACCAAATGGAAGCGGCACATAATGTGCTTTGTCTGCTGGTGTGCCTTCAGTTCCTCTACCTGAGCTATGGGGCTAGTGCTATCGTAGTAGAGCAGGACTGGACCATCAATTGAGGGTGCTACTCCAAGCTCGAGGATGAACTTTCTCAACCACAGTTTTTTTTACTGTATTTGATACTGCCATACACTCTACTTCACAAATAGAGTCAGCCACTGTATGCTGCTTGAAATTTTTTCAATAGATGGCCCCACCATTTAGAGTAAAGATATACCCCAATATACTTTTATTGTCATCATAGTTAGATTGAAAGCTGAAGTCTGTAAATCCCATAAGTTTTAGATCTGACTCACCATAAACCAATCATTGGTCGTTAGTATTTCTCAAATACTTAAGGATTGTTTTAACCACCTTCCAGTGATTTTCTTCAGGATCAGACTGGTATCTACTCACCACTCCTATTGAGTATGCCACGTCTGATCTCCTACATGTCATTGCATACGTAATAGACCCTACTATCGAAGTATATGAGATTCTATTCATACGCTCTCTCTCTCTCTTTTCAGGAGTTATCGGACAATCCTTCTTAGAGAGAGAAATTTCTTAGCCTATCGAGAGATAGCCCTTTTTGGAATTCTCCATGCTGAACAGTATAGTTTCTATGTACATGGATTGGGATATACCAAGCATCCTTTTAGATCTTTCCCTATAGATCTTCATTCCTAGGATGTAGGATGCTTCACCCAAGTCCTTCATGGAGAACTATGATGACAACCAGATTTATTCCTTGTAGTGCGGGGATATCATTCCCAATTAAGAGAATGTCATCCATGTACAAAATAAAAAATACCATTGCTAGACCACTTGCCCATTTATAAATACAAGGTTCTTCTCCATTCTTAACGAAGCCATACGTTTTAATCAGTTTAACAAAATGCATGTTCCAACTTCGAGATGCTTGCTTCAATCCATAAATGAATCTCTAAAGCCTGCACATCTTGGACTCATCTATGGATGTGAACTCCTCAGGTAGTATCATATAACCTCTTCGGTTAGCTCTCCATTTAGAAAAGCCATCTTCACATCCATCTGCCAGATCTCATAGGCCAGGTGGGCAGCTATTACAAGCATTATCTGAATGAATTTGAGCATTGCCACTAGGGAGAATATCTCATCATAGTCAATACCATAACATTGACGATACCCCTTGGTAATCAGATGGACTTTATAGGTCTCCACCTTTTTGTCTGTATCTCTTTTTCTTTTGAATACCCATTTACACCCAATAGGTTTAACCCCTTTAGGTGGGTCAACTAATGTCCATACATCATTCACCTTCATAAAATTCATTTTGGATCTCATGGCTTCTAGCCATTTCTTAGAGTCGGGTCTCTGCATAGCATCCATATAACTGATCGGATCCTCATCATTCTTATCGAGTTCGATGAGATCACCATTATGTACCAAGAACCCATAGTATCTATCCAGATGGCGTGGTACTCTATCGGATCATCTTAATGGTGTGGGTTCACTAGGCTTCGAATCTAATTTGATCAAATCCCACTTAGGTTTAGCATTCTATGTCAAACTTTCTACCTATTGAACTTCATCAAGTTCAACCTTAGAGGCAACAGTTCCTTCACTAACGAACTCCTTTTTCAAAAAGGTTGCCCTAAGGCTGATGAACATCTTTTGTTCATCAACATAGTAGAAATAGTATACTTTGGTCTCTTTTGGGTATCCTATAAATGCGCACTTATCAGAGCTAAGTTCAAGTTTATCTGTGATTAATCATTTGACATAAGCCGGACACCCCCAGACCCTGAGGTGTGAAAGTACTGGCTTACGTCCTGTCCATATCTCATATGGAGTTTTAACCACAGATTACTTGGAATCCTATTTAAAAGATAGCAAGCCAATTCGAGTGCATATCCCCAGAGGGATATCGGTAAGCAGGCAAAGCCCATCATTGATCGGACCATGTCTAATAGAGTCCGATTCCTTCTTTCAGATATACCATTATGCTATGGTATTCTTGGAGGAGTCCATTGGGAGAGAATTCCATTTCCTTCTAGATTTATGAGAAACTCACTAGAAAGGTATTCTCCTCCTCAGTCAGACCGAAGAGTTTTAACACTCTTTCTAGTTTATTTTTCTACTTCACTTCAGAATCGTTTGAATATTTCAAATGAATCTGACTTATATTTTATCAGATAGATATATCCAAATCTGAATAGATTATCTATGAAAGTGATGAAGTAGACATATCCACCTTTGGCACTAGCACTCATTGGTCCACATACATCAGTATATACTAATCCTAGGAGTTTAGTGGCTCTCTCACCATTTTCAATAAAAGGTAACTTAGTCATTTTATCAAGAAGATAGGATTCATAGGTTGGAAGTGATTCACAATCACTAAGTTCGAGGATACTGATAAGTGATAAAAATATACTAATAAAAAGTATTAAATTATAAAATAAATTAATTTATTTTTTAGAAATTAATATTTTTATTAATTTTATGTAAGAAAGAAGGCCATCAATATGAAGATCTTATTTTTTTGGTTTAGATGAAATAAATTTCAGGCAAAACAGACTCCAAATGAGTCCAAAAATGAATTTCAAAGGAAATTATATTAAAAAAATCCGATCCAGTTCAAATCGGTTCAGAAAATTGACTCAGCAGACCGCTAGATCCGACCGCACCCAGCAGACTGACCCACTGATGCAATGCTGATGCCAAGCTAATGTCAGTATTTTTTGTGGTGCACGATGGACCATTTGGAGGATATTTTGAGAATTTCGCATGGAGAAGCACGCTCCGATTGACTGAAGAATGCGGTGGTTCATGCAACACCAGACTCATGCATGGTCTATAGAGGATAATTTGGAAATTCTATCTGATCTGATGGATGCCTTTCATTAGGATTTGATCAGACGGTCGAAATGCATGTGCTAACGAATGGTAGATGCAACTCCCGATCAAAATCCAATGGCTGAGATTCATTCCAACTTTAAAACTAAGAATTAGAGGCTTCTCTATGCATGATCTGATAGCCCAAATTTGATCTTCAAGGCTAATTCGATGGTTCAAATGAATTTTTACTTGATTTGGGATTTTAAGATAATTTTTGAGTGATTTTTGGATCATTTGATCGACATCCAACGGTTAGAATTGATCTAGGACTCGTTTTGAGTTATTTTAAGAGTTTTAAACTTGATTTCAATAGGATTTCGATGGGGGAGATCATCCAGATTATTTAAAAGGGCTACCTGCTGTTGCCAAAAAAAAAAGAGATGGAAAGAAGAAAAAAAAGAGAGAAAAAGAAAAAGAAGAGAAAGAGAAGAGAGAGGCAGAAAGAGAAGAGAGAAAGAAAAGAAAGGACTTTTAATTTTTATATTCTTTTCTTCTTCCGACAATCAAGACATCGATCAAGGAGCTTCTCTTCTTCTTCACCAAGTTTTTCACACTAAGAGCAACGGACAATCAATTTCAGCAATCAAATAGTCTAATTTCTTTATGCTTTTTATTTTATTTGCTATTTTTGAACTTATTATCATGATCTAAATTTTTTTTTACTAAGACTAAGGTGTAGCCACTCTTTTGATGCAATATTTAGTGTGATTTACTTTTAATTTTAAATTTTATTCATGAGAAGTATATAAATCTGATCTTAATACTTTTAGATTACTGGCCATCTTCTAATCGATCTGATGAACATAGATGTTATGGATTAAGTACATCTATGTTATTGTTTCTTGATTATATACCTTATATTATGAATCAAATTAGAATTCATATGCATGTAGGAATTTTAGTGCGCTTTGGACGTAGCATATTTTAATTCGAGGGTTTCATAAAACTTAATGCATTAATATTTATTTAAATTATACCTGGACCAAAGGATAATTAATAAATATTGATAGTTTTGCTACACCTATACCAAAGGATAGTGAATAAACTAGGAAACTCCACCATCACATGAAATAAAATTAATCTTTAACCTAAATATTGTATTAATCGAGTTGGTGAATCTGATTGCCTTAGTAACCCATTGCTCTTAAGTTTAAAATCCTAATAATTACACTCTCTCTATTTCCTTAAAATTTTTAATTATTTCTTTATTTTATTCTTTAATTTTTTATTCCTATAAATTAATTTTTTAAATAAAGCATAAGAAAGAGCTTTTCAATACTTATTTTTCAATCCTCTAAGGATGATACTCTACTCATTTACTTTATTACTTGATCGACTGGTGCACTTGCCATAGCTATAGATTAGCACGTATCAAGTTTTTAGCACCGTTGCTAGGGATTGTGTCTAAAATAATATTAAAATTTTGATCCTAACCTTACTTTTAAATTTTATTTTTAATTTTTATTCTTACTTTATTTATTTTTAAAATTTTATTCAGTGCCTGATGTTAGATATATGTGCCCTAGAAGCCAGAATTGGCTGACACTTGTAATACACTTCTAGGGGCAAAATTGTAATTTTGACTATAATTAATGAAATGGGTTATTTACTATCACACATGTGTATTTAGTGTCTGTGATACATCCTTTGAGTTAATGGTAATGATAATTCATATTTTCAAGAGTTGAAAATTTAAGACATGAATAATCATTATTAACTCATAAACAGCTCCCGACCATAGGATCATCACGAGGATGGTGATTGATCCGGAAGGTTGGTGTACGATCGCTTCTCTTTAGTAGATGAGTCTTGAGTCTACGGTGTGGAGACACCAAAGCGAGAGTACAGGTACTCGTTAGAGAACGAGGGCACTGAGCGTGACCACCTCGAGTAGTCATTAGGGAGTCTACCTTCTCGTCAATGACTGACTCGATGCTGCAGTAGTGTGTCTGGTTCTTTGACCTGAGATGCATCGGCAGTTCACCTTGAGGGTGTTATAGTTTGACTACACCATTACTCGGTCTCCTAGCCATATGGAACCCTGAGGTGTATGTTGGCTATGACATGTTCATTGTAGGAACTGGATTGCATCAAGATGGGATCTATCTACCTCGGTGGTAGAGGAGTAGCCCTATGATGATCATGAGAATCAAGTCCTGAAGCCCATGGCCATGGCAGAGTGAAATAATAGAAAGAGTTTCTATTTAGATTTTCACATTGGACTCGAATCGAATGATTACATCATATGACAGAGACTAGGGTTTGACGAGTTCACCTTAACCCTAATCTGATCGGGGCTCAAGATAGAAGAACTGAATCACACAGGTAGCTGCACCAAGAGGTTCGCATTCAGCTCTGATGGGTTGCCACCATATACTGCTAGGTGTCACTGGTGGATTTTGGGAGCAATTAGAATGATTTAGATGATCGATCATTCTAGCTGTTCGAATCAGAAGAGTTCTGATCCATCGAAAGGAGTTTCGATGATGTCGATGATAGAGATCATGACATATCCCATTACCATACAGAACTGAACCTAACTGGGTCACACAAACAAGGGTTTGAATCTGGTGATCATCAATTGAACTGATCTAGTTCAATTGATCTGAATGAGATTCAATTAGGTTCAAGGAAATCGTGCTAGCACTCGATTGAACCTAACGTTCTTCTTTTGCTATCATAAATAAGTTCGTCCTGTCTGAGCCAAAGGAGTTTGTGCTCAAACAGAAGGCCTTCATATGGTCTGACTAGAGGTTGTCCAAGTCAGAATAGGTTGTCTTATTTGTAAGACATTACCTGCCATTTTTGGTCACCTGCCATTTCTTGTTCTTTGACTTTGGTCAAAAGTCTACCTTTGACTGGTCAAACGTTGACCATTCACCCTTTGACTTTTGACCACATGTCATGCACCTATTGGAGAGCTGGTGGGGGCTTGTCCCCCTGCCAGAACCTGGCAAGGAGAAGGGCGCACGCCAAGGGTGGCGTGAGCCCAAGTAGGAGGCGCCTAGGAGTCCTTGTTGGACAAGGACTCCATCTCCCTTTAGGATTCCAATGAGAGTTCTTCTAAGAATCCAGTTTGACTGGTCCAAGGCACTCTCCAAGTAGGAATCCAGGGGACTCTAATCCCACCAATCAGATTTAGATCTGATTTCACAAAGGGTTGTGATTGGTTGGGAGGAAGATGACTTGGATCACGCTTAGTCTATATAAGAGACCCAGCGCCCAAGTGAAAAAATAATCAAGAAGCAATCTTCCCACGCCCCAAGGCTGCCTCTCTCCCCTTTCTCCACGCCATACTCTCTTCTCCCCTTGCTCTCCACGTCCAAAAGTGTTTTGGATTTGGATTGGTGCGATTTAGATCAAGAAAAGGAGATCAAAAGCAAGAAGGCTGCGCTGCTGCGAAGAACGACTGCAGATCTTCAAAAGGAGTTTTGAAGATCCTCCAGATCAGATCCAGATCTGATTTTTGGAGGCGTGATAGAGAAGAAGAGGATCTCCAGATCCAGCCCGAGTGGATACCGGTAGAGGCCAGGCGCTTGCGTGGCTTGATCCAGAACCTTCCGCTGCAAACAGGATCATCAACAGGGTAATAGGATTACCCTATTCAGGTAAATTGAATGTGATTTAATTTATCCTTTTCATTTAATTTTTATTAAATAAATAAGAATCAGATCTGAAGCATCCCTGATCTGATACAGATCTAAGAGAAAAAAATTTTGAAATATATCTCTTGATCTGATCAGATCTGAACGAACCTGGTCAGGGAAATCAGGATTTCCCTTCAAGTGGTATCAGAGCCATGGTTCTAAAAATAGTTTAGATCTGATTTTTAATTTTATTTTAATTAAAAATAACGTGATTTCAGATGTCACATGAGATGTGATCAGATCTGAAATCAAGAAAAATTAAAATTAAATGATTTGGATCTAAGAACATGAAGATATGCATGACTAGTTCTAGTATAGAATAGTTCTATAGAATAGTTTTGCATGTCTTTGATTTAATATGATTAAATCATATTTTAGATCTTCTTATTTACTGTTTTCTGATATTATAAGTGTTATAATAACATCTGATAAACAGCAAATAAAAATTATTTAATTTTAAATATCATATGAGATATGATAGATGCATGACTAGACTAGTTGTAGAATAGTTCTACATAATTGTCTAGATTAGAATTTATTTTGATTAGATCAATTTAAATCTAATTTTTTCAGATTATTATGTGATAATTTAGATCTGAAAACATGCATGATTATGATACATGAGATGTATGCAAAATATGCCATGGTTAGATCTAAATTTGTATATGAGATATATGATATAGATCTATAACTGTTTTGTAGTATTGAATGTTTATTGAATGTTCCTGATTAAGGCGTTCCCCTTGGCCGTCCGGTCATAAGAACGAAGAAGGGTTTAAAGGCCCTCTCTTCCCATTCGATGGGGTGTTCTTATGATGTGTAGGGGTGCTGCGCGTTCGTCCTTAATCAGAAACCCAAAACTTACTTTCTGCAAAACCCTAGATCCTGAAACCCTAGGATTTATTGTGCATATTTTGTTT
>QRFJ01001587.1:44883-81387 GCA_006176705.1 Cocos nucifera
TTTTGATCATTCTTTTCTTTTATTTTTCAGTAATTTGTTGTTTGCTTTTTTACTGCTTTGGTGTGTATTTTCAATTTTGCAGGAAAAATCAATGAGAGCTCAAGCAAAATTTCAAAGCTCCAAAGAACCAAATGAACCAAATCAGGTGTATTCCTTTCTATCCTTTATTGCCATCCTTTATTTTTCTTTCTCCATTAAGACAATGTAGAATAAGTAGGGATAAATTTAAAAAAAAATTAAACCATGTGTCAAGAAGAAAATCTTGAGCAAGATAGACTTGGATAAGTGATAAAAGATAGAATTATTTGCTAATGAATGTAACGAGTTAAAGAAGTAGATTAGTTGGTCAACTTTAGCAGCCTACTTAGGTCATTAAAAGACTATTAGCACTTTTAATTGCACATGCACACTAACAAGGCAAAAGTACATATTGATTATAAGGCCAACTGAGGATTCAATTATCACTAAAAAATTGATAATTAATATACATTCTAATCAAAGAAACTTGAATTTAAGGAAAGAGCTACCTGCCTAAAAATAAAGTGCAAAAGATAGAGTATATGTGATTGCCCAAAGCCTAGTAACTGGGTCTCTGCACCTAGGTCAAGTATGAAAATTCATATAAAATGGTGAAGGGAAGGCCAGGATGCTCAGCACACAAAAAAAAAAAAAATGGGGGGGGGGGCAGTGTGAAAGCTACCTTAATTCATGAGTATAAAATTGAGAATGTATAGAAAATTGACCAAAATGGGTGATAAGAGAGGATACTTTTATCCTTTAATTTAACACTGAAATGCTAAAGCTAGTCATCATGAACACAAGTGCTATAAATCTTTGATGTACTCTAAGAAAGTTTTTAATTGTATTGATTGTAAAATTTGCTTCTAAAGCTCAATGCTTAGTTAGCGGTATTTTCTAAACTTTTTAACCTTTAGTCATAGATTTTATCTTTTTGATGGATAATCTTATTAAAATATGGTATTAAATAAAATATTGCTAAGGGACTAGCAATGACTAAGTTGGGGGGTGTGATAAGTGGTAAAAATATACTAATAAAAAATATTAAATTATAAAATAAATTAATCTATTTTTTAAAAATTAATATTTTTGTTAATCTTGTATAGAAAAGAAGGCCTTTAATATGAAGATCTTATTTTTCTGGTTCAAATGAAATAAATTTCAGACAAAACAAACTTCAAATGAGCCCAAAATGAATTTCAAAGGAAATTA
Source organism: Cocos nucifera (assembly GCA_006176705.1). Classification (NCBI taxonomy): domain Eukaryota; kingdom Viridiplantae; phylum Streptophyta; class Magnoliopsida; order Arecales; family Arecaceae; genus Cocos; species Cocos nucifera. The sequence continues at coordinate 46,114 of QRFJ01001587.1, forward strand.
TATATAAAAAAAAGCCGATCTGGTTCAAATCGGTTCAGAAAATTGACTCGACAGATTGCTCAGATCGACCGCACCCAGTAGACCAACTCGTTGATGCAATGCTGATACCAAGCTGATGTCAGCATTTTCTGTGGTGCATGATGGACCATTTGGAGGGCATTTCGAGGATTTCACATGGAGAAGCGCGCTCTGATTGGCTGAAGAATGCGGCGGTCTATGCAACACCGAGCTCACGCATGGTCTACAGAGGGCTATTTGGAAATTCTATCTAATCCAATGGGCATCTTTCACTGAAATTTGATCGAACGGCCGAAATGCATGCGCTAATGAATGGTAGATGCAGCTCCCGATCGAGATCCAACGGCTGAGATTCATCCCAACTTTAAAACTAAGAATCAGAGGCTTCTCTGTGCATGATCTGACGGCCCAAATTTGATCTTCAAGGCTGATTCGATGATCCAAATGAATTTTGACTTGATTTGGGATTTTAAGATGATTTTTGAGTGATTTTTGGATCGTTTGACCAACATCCAATGGTTAGAATTGATCCAAGACTCTTTTTGAGTTATTTAGAGAGTTTTAAACCTGATTTCAATAGGATTTTGATGGGGGAGATCACCCAGATTATTTAAAAGGGCTACCTACTATTGCTGAAAAAAAAAGAGACAGAAAGAAGAAAAAAAAGGAGAAAAAAAGAAAAAGAAAAGAAAGAGAAGAGAGAGGCAGAAAGAGAAGAGAGATTTTTGAGAGAAAGAAAGAAAGAACTTTTAATTTTTATATTCTTTTCTTCTTCCGACAATCAAGACATCGATCGAGGAGCTTCTCTTCTTCTTCACCAAGTTTTCCACACCAAGAGCGATGGACAATTATTTCAGTAATCAAATAGTCTAATTTCTTTATACTTTTTATTTTATTTTCTATTTTTGAACTTGTTATCCTGAACTAAATTTTTTTTTACTAAGGCTAAGGTGTAGCCACTCTTTTGATGCAATATTCAGTATAATTTATTTTAAATTTTAAATTTTATTCATAAGGAGTATATAAATCTGATCTTAATGCTTTTAGATTACTGACCATCTTCTAATTGATCTGATGAACATAGATGTTATGGATCAAGTACATATATGTTATTACTTCTTGATTATATACCTTGTATTATGAATCAAATTAGAATTCATATGCATGCGGAAATTTTAGTGCGCTTTGAATGCAGCATTTTTTAATTTAAGGGTTTTATAAAACTTAATGCATTAATATTTATTTAAATTATACCTGGACCAAAGGATAATTAATAAATATTGATAGTTTTGCTATACCTGGACCAAAGGATAGTGAATAAACTAGGAAACTCCACCATCATATGAAATAAAATTAATCTAATAACCTAAATATTGTATTGACTGAGTTGGTGAACCCGATTGCCTTAGTAACCCATTGCTCTTATGTTTAAAATCCTAATAATTACACTCTCTCTATTTTCTTAAAATTTTTAGTTATTTCTTTATTTTGTTCTTTAATTTCTTATTCTCATAAATCAATTTTCTAAATAAAGCATAGGAAAGAGCTTTTCAGTACTTATTTTTCAATCCTCTAGAGACGATACTCTACTCATTTACTTTATTACTTGATCGACTGGTGCACTTGCCGTAGCTATAGATTAGCATGCATCAGATACCATCTTGAGCTAACCTACTTATCCTATTCTTATTTATATAATCCAGCCTATAGTGCCATAAATAGATATCTATCACATTATCTGATTTAGGATGTTTGCCAATTGAATAGACTACATTAATAGATTGCGATAATATATATACACCATTGTTCAATTATCCATAAAAAGCAGTAACGCCATTCATAATTATATTATAAACTCATTTTTCATTAAAATTTCATAATTGTTCATGGCCAAAAGGCCTACAGAAATGATATTTAAAAAGAAACTAGGATAGAAATGACAATCACTAAGAACAACGATATGAGATTCAAATATGAGTTTCAAATTTTCTAAAGCTAAAACTGGAACTGGTCTTCCATTTTCAACATTCAAGAATCTCTCATCTTGCTCGAATCTTCTACTGATCTGTAACCACTGCAATAAATTGCAAATATGATAAGAGCTTTCGGTATCCAATACCCAGTCAGTAATATCACACACAGAAATTGCAAGGATTTATCATATAAATACCTTGTCCAGTAATAACTTGCTTCTTCCTTCGCCTATTCAGATTTAGAAAGGCAATGTATTGAGGATAGTTTCTCTTCCAGTGCCCCCGCTTCTTGCAGAAGAAGCATTCGGCTTGACTCTTATTGGACTTGGTCTTTGGGGTCTGAGCTGCACAGATGTCCTACCCTGAACATGCACCTTCTTAGCTTTCTTCTTCTTGTTCTTCTTTTCTTTTCCAAAGGGTTGAGAACGAGAAGATGAACCTTCCACTAAGTTCTCCGACTCCTTTTGGAGTTGGTGATCCTTCTCAAAGTTCTGAAGTAACCTAGTAACCCATGGTAGTCTACTTCAGGCTTTGACATTCTATAATGTGTAAGGAATGGGAGATAAGACTTGGGCATCGAGTTCAGTATTGCATCTTTTCCAAGTTGTTAATGCAAGAAAAAGCTGAGCTTGCTCAAGCGCTTTATCTGCTCGATCATATACAATACATGATCAGTGATAGAGGCACCATCCCACATTCTGGCATTGAAGATGGTACAACTAGTCTTATACCTCTCCACGTCATCGGGTGTGCTAAAGAAATCCTTCAACACTTGAAGCATATCCTTTGGCTGAACCATCTCAAATCTACGACTGAACTCGTCGCTCATTACAGTCAGCATAATTCTGTGCACTATGGTTCGATCACTGAGCTACTTCTAATAAGTGTCTCTAATAGTTCCACGTACATTTGCAGCTGGCTCCTCAGCTGCATCATCCATTATCACATGTAAGATGCATTCATACTCCAGGACAATCTTCAACTTTCGGTACCAGCTATCGAAGTTGGATCCCACCAACTTATCATTGTCCAATAATGATCGAAGCGATAAGAAAGTGGCCATATCTACACAGAAAAACCATAACCTAATTAGTAATTAATTCATTAAACCTAGAGATTTGAACTTTAATCAAAAGGGTCTCCCACTATTTTATTCGAATTGATAGCCTCTACCTCCAATTTGAGGATTACCCTAATTTCTTAGTGGGTACTAGAATGCACATAGTCTATACACGAGTCCAACTTTGGCTGGCCCACCCATGTACATCTAAGGATAGGTTCATAACCAATTATTTTTCTAAATAATTTTTAATAATTAAATTTTGCCCTAAGCCCTGATTAGTTGGCTTTGGCCTTCTCAGAAAAGGGTCTAGATTGGTCTAACCATTAACATGACCATACTTGGCCCATCCAACCAATGAATGATCAGACCCAACTTTGGTTGGCCCACCTAACTACCATTTAGAAAGATGTATCCAAGAGATCATATAATGAATGATAATTCCATCAATCGATAAGCACCAGGGTTTTGGGCCTCCAATGATTATCCAACTAATGGACCCATTATCATCCACCTTAATGGGAGGCTATGATCTAGTTATCATATAACTATTTCATTTTAGGAACCTAATAATTTTAGAGGGTTTAATTAGTGGGTCAGATTAACCATCTTGTCATGATCTTCCCACTAGCTTCACCAAGTCAAATTGAGATCATCAATAATCTAGTTTAGGAGCACCAAAATCAGTCACATTGATTTACCTAGCTGATATGGGTTAGCTCGAATAGTCAAGCAATTCGATCAAAACATAATCTCACCAAGAGATCAGGTAAGTTCGATCAGTGGAAGGGTCTGCCAGGCTTGCTTTAGACATCATCAGAAATGTCCAGGTAAGTGGGCTGCCAATTAAAAATCATAGGTCCAGTTTACCTTAGACACCAACTAATTTAATTAATCTTAATTAGATCATCATAACAGTTCATGCTAGACCATGAAGCCAAGAATCAAGTACATCTTGGGTTTCATTAAAGACATGGACTTGACCAACTACAACTATTACAATTGAACTACAGAATCCTTGACCAAATCTAAGACAACAATTGATTAGATTTAGTCAATTCTCTAATTAAGTCCATTCTTTAATCTAACCCTAGGTCTAACCCAATTAATGGACCAAATTCTCACTAATCCATTAACCTAATGTGTTATAATTCGTATCATAGGATCTTCAATTTACAATCCTAGAACCTAATCAAACAACTTTTTAATTCTTAATTAAGTTTTGGACTGAGGATTGGGGTTTGGCTTTTCAAAAATAGTTTTTATGTTTGTAAAATATTTTTACAACATGATTCTATCAACCAAGTTGCATGTTTGATTCCTAATCAATATGCAAGAAACATAAACATAAATCTACTTTAGATCTAATCTAAACATGTTCATGTAATTAAAATAGTTTCAATAATAATCAATCATAAATCTTCCTAGATCAATTCTAACATATTTATGAAGATTAAAATTAGATTAAAATATTTTTAATCAGATCATAAAATATTTTTAATCTAAAATTTTATGATTAATGTTTTAGGTCAGCATGTACTAGGACATCCTTTTCACTATAAGGGTTAAACCTTACAGCAGGAGCAACCTTATAGCAGTCCGTGCAATCTAAAAAATTTATTTTTAGATCTAAAACTATTTTAAATCTTATTAAATCATGAATAAAATTAGATCAAATATAATAAATTTATGATTATAGGTAGATCATCACGAACTTAGGATAATCTTTTCACTGTAAGGGGTAAACCTTACAGTAGGACAACCTTATGGCAGTTTGTGAGATCTAAATTTTAATTTTATATTTAAATATTAGATTATTAATTAGATCTAATCCAAAAAATAATCCAAGCATATATCAATAATCATATAATAATTAATCTTGCTTTGATATCAATTGAAGGAATCAGATCTAGGGTTTCACAGGTAGATCTTAAAACTTTTCAAGATCAGGTAGTGGAAGACTTAAATAAATTAAGTATTTATTTAAATAAATATGTAGATATCTATATCTCAGATGTTATTATATGATTATTGTATGGTATTTAAATCAAAAATTAAATATCAAATAAGAAAGAAAAGGTTGATCATATCAACCTAGATCTATACTACATCTAATGCAGCTATAAAACCAATAGATTAGATCTTTTACCTATGCAAGTTAGATGTTCTAATTTACTGATCTAGGCTTGAGGATGAAGTCATGATCCGTACATGTGTTCGCCCTCTAGGAGTCATCCACACGAGCCTATGATCTTTGATCTGAAGTCTAATGTAGGAAATCAACACAGTATGCTAGTACTGTGCTGATCTTTCTTCGATGGTCGATCCGATGATCCCTTCTTCAAAATTTGGACTCTCCAAAATATGAAAAGAAAGAGAAGAGTTTACTGATCTGAGACTCTCTTAGAAAAATCTCAAAAGAAGGAGGAGAGATTGAAAATAAAATATCCCTAGAAAAAGACCCTCTTCTTCTTCTCTTTTCTCTTACCTAGATATCTAGTTTGTGCCTATGGAACCCCCATGCCCAAGGACCCTCTTCCTATAATTTTTGTACACCCCAAACCTCTCCCAAAGCTCTATATTTAATAAAAAAATCAGCTAAAAATTCATTTTAAATAATGAGATATGCAGAGTCCAAGTTAGGTCAAATTCTTAGACTAGGAAAGATAATAAATGGCAAGTTTGTTGGGGCGCCCAACTCTTTGGCGTCCCCACCTTTCTTTCTGCCATGGACCAGCAAGGGAGGGTGCACAAAAAGGTCCTCTTTTATCATGAAAATTAAAGAAAATAAGGAAGGATGGGTCGGCACACTTATGGGAAGAGTTTTGGTTGTTTCAAAATACTATCTCATAGGATTTCAAATCAAAACAAACTCCAACTTTGACTTGGTCTTCCAACAAATTACCTTATGAGAAAAGGAGGGAGAGAGGGGTGTGCGTGAACATCAGGGAGAGGAGATCTCATGTACAAAATAGAAAAAAGTGGGCATGGGGGGCGTGGGCTAAGGTGGCACAAGGTTAGGGAGTCCTAGTCACACTAGGACTCCTATTTTGACTTGGTCAAACAAGGTCTTTTAACCAAATAAAAATAAGGGTAGACCAACCCAATTAAATAAGATCCTAATCCATTTAAGAACTTAATTAAATTAGATTTAATCAGATTTAATTCTAATTTAATTTTCTAATCAAATTAGAAAATTAAGTTGACTCGAGTCCTAGTTAGACTAGGACTAGTTCTTCCTTACACTTAGCTTATCCAATAAATTAATTAGACTTGATCCAATCAAGCACAAACTAAATATAGTTAAATTATATTTAATTAAACTTATTCTCAATCCTTTGGCTTAATTAAATTAAGTCAATTAGCAATCTAATTGCTAATTGATCCTCCTACAATACTTGCACTAGGTTAAACAACAATCGTATTGATTTTTTAACCCTAGAACGATTGTTAATCGTTGATCAACCATCCGATCAGATCATGAGCTCTAATATGTGTGACCTCATAGGTCCGAACCTAAGCTGGTAGTATAGGAATAATTTTCTGCATCAATCAAAATGACCATCAAGCAATGATACCCGATGGTCGGATAGGTCGAAGGTGTAAAACTCCATCCTTAGAACCCATGCGGATATAGTATTTATATAATTCATCCCCTTGACCATAATGCTTGTAAGACACCTCAGAGTTCAACTATCAACTCTAATTAGATTGTCCACATTATATTTTAAAATATCAAATCCATCTAATGGATTATCTCGGTCAAAGTTTTGCTATATTGAAATACAATGATACATTCTTCTCCAACTCTTGGAGTGGTCAATTCCATCTTGATCACACTCCGACATCACAAGTACTTGACTATGCCCAGAAGTCTTCCATTGCTAAATTAGAAATTCAGTTAGTCCAATACCAAAGCATAGTGAGTTGCTTGCAAGCCACTGAGGTGATCTCAGGTCTAAGGGATACTTATACCTATATCCCATCAGAGACATTCTCGATAGCTGAATGCTCTAGAGTTGGTTATGTTCAGTGACGATGTACCCATACATCTCACCTGTATGCCATACTAGTATCTCCATACTTCTTGGTTAAGAGGACAACCAACCTATATGGCATATAGCGATCTATGCTCGATAGACGTTGTCATCCTAATTAATAATTTATCATTTGGTCGTGAAGAATTTAAGGACTAATCGATAAATTCTTTCTTTATCAAAGCTAAACAGTCCTAAGAACTTCATCATAATAATGAAGTTCATTAGAAGATGTAAACTTATAATGAAAAAGACATCAAAATATTTTTATTAATTAATAAATTAATTATAATTATAAAATAGCTCAACCATCAACAGGCTGACGATTGGCTTTGGGACATAATTTTTAATAGAGATTGTAGCTCTTCAGGATGAACTCAACAACATGAAGGGAGTAGCTATGCATGTATAGAGCATCACTTGTAAGCTGTGTGGAGGAGGATACGATACAAGCAACTGCCAAACAAGTAATCTTTTTACTAAAGCCTTTGATATAGCTAACTATCTTGATAATTATTTTAGGCCACAACAAAATAATCCCTACTCTAATACATACAATCAAGGATGGAGGCAGCATCCAAATTTTTTCTAGAGTAATAAAAATGCAGTACAGCAACCACCCCTGGGATTCAAAGTACTTAAGAAAAAGCCCGACATAAAGAAGCTGATGATCAAATTCATGCAGAACCAAGAAGCATCTATAAGAAATTTGGAGACCAAATTTATATAGAATCAAGAAGCGACCATATGAAATCTAAAAACCAAGCTTAGGCAGGACCAAGTAGGAGCTATTCAAAACTTGGAGATGAAAGTAGGTCAAATGGCCAAGATAATCTTTGGAAGACCATAAGGATCCTTGCCTAGCAACATGGAGATCAATCTAAGGGAGCAAATCAATGCTATCATATTAAAAAGTGGAAAAGAGCTAGAGAAGCCAAATCAAAAGAAAGAGACTATAGAGGAAAACTACAAAACAACCAACTAAAATTCGTCAATCCCTAAAATAACCAACAAATGGATGGTCATCTGGTATAAAATTTGCTGATCCAAATGTCAAGCCCTATGAACCGCCACTATCATTTTCAGAAGACAAATACAACATCTAGATAAAGAATTCTCAAAATTTTTTAAAATTTTAAAAAATTTATACATTAATATTCTTTTTGTAAATGCTATTATTCAGATGCCCAGATATGCTAAGTTTCTTAAAAAAATTTTTACTAATAAAAAAAAACTGAAGGAGTATAAGATAGTAAATTTAAATGAAGAATGCTCAGCAATACTTCTAAATAAATTACCATAAAAGCTAAAAGATCTACGAAGTTTCACTATCTCTTATATTATTGGTGATTGTAGTTTTAACAAAATTTTATATGATTTAGGAGAAAGTATTAATCTCATGCCTTTCTTTATTTTCAGAAAGTTGGGTCTAGGAGAATCGAAGCCTACCACTATCACTCTTCAACTAGCCGACAGATCCATTAAATATCCAAGAGGTATAATAAAGGATATCTTGGTAAAGGTAAACAAGTTTATTTTTTCTATTGATTTTATTATTGTTGATATGGAAGAAGATTATATAATATACCCCTTATCTTAGATAGACCCTTTTTAGCTACTGGAGGAGCTTTAATAGATGTTCAACAAGAAAAATTAATTCTTAGATTCAAGAGTGAACAAGTTATCTTTAATATTTTTAAGGCTATGAAACATCTCAATGATAATCAAACCTATTTTCGAATTGATGATATTGACAAATTAGTACATGAGTATTTTTTAGAAAATAGGTTTGAGGACTCTATTGAGGCTTGCATTATCCAATCGACTGATGATGAAAGGCAAATAGAGTGCATAAGATTATTGGAGGCTAGGTCATACATTCCACATGCATACAGATCACGTTTTAAAGAGTTAGAAAGATCATCTACTCATATTCCAAAGCCATCAATTGAAGAGCCACATACTCTTGAACTCAAACCTCTTCCTTCTCATTTAAAATATATTTTTTTAGAAGATTCTTCACACTTACCTATTATTATTTCTTCCTCTTTGATAGGATTAATGAAAGAGAAGTTATTGAGAATGCTATAAGAACACAAGAAGGCATTTGGATGGACCATAGTAGACATTAAAGAAATTAGTCCCTTAATTTGTATGCACAAAATTCTCATTGAGGATAATTATGAGCCTATGGTCTAACCCCAAAGAAGACTCAATCCAAAGATGTAAGAAGTGGTCAAAAAAAAGGTAATCAAGCTACTTGATGCAAATATTATTTATCCTATCTCTGATCATTTTTGGGTGAGTTCTATTCATGCAAGTAGTTCCTAAGAAAGGTGGGATTACTGTAGTTCAAAATAATAATAATGAATTAATTTCTACCAGGACTATGACTGGGTGGAGAGTGTGTATGGATTATAGAAAATTAAATGATGCAACTAGAAAAGATCATTATCCTCTTTCATTCATAGATTAGATGTTAGAAAGATTAACTAGACATGATTTTTATTATTTTCTAGATGGTTATTCTAGTTATAATCAAATTGCCATAGCACCTAAGGATCAAGAGAAAACTATGTTTACATGTTCTTATCGTACATTTGATTTTAGGAGAATGCCATTTGGTTTGTGTAATGCACCAGCTACTTTTTAATAATGTATGATGGCTATTTTTCATGACATGATTGAGAATTTTCTTGAGATCTTTATGGATAATTTTTCTATCTTTGGATCTGCATTTGATAAATGCTTGCATAACTTGTCTCTTATTTTATAAAGATGTGAGGATACTAATCTTGTCTTAAATTGAGAAAAGTATCATTTGATGGTGGAAGAAGGTATAGTGCTAGGCCATAAGATCTCATATAAGAAAATTGAAGTGGATAGAGCTAAGGTTGAGGTAGTCGAAAAGTTGCCTCTATCAACCTCAATAAAGGCTATTAGGAGCTTCCTAGATTTTACCATCGATTTATAAAGGATTTCTCCATAATTTCTAGACCTCTATCTATTCTATTATGTAAAGATGTCTCTTTTCATTTTTCTGATGAATGTTTGTAGGCATACAATATCCTAAAGGAGAAGCTAGTCACGGCACCTATTGTAGTGGCACTAGATTGCTTCCTATCTTTTGAGTTGATGTGTGATGCTAGTGATACAGCTATAGGAGCAATACTTGGCCAGAGAAAGGATAAGATTTTTCAGACTATTTAATATGCCAGCCGCACCTTGACAGAGGCCCAACAAAAATATGCAACTATAGAAAAGAAGCTCTTGGTAGTAGTATTTGCATTAGATAAATTTTATTCTTATCTTATTTTATCCAAAGTTATGGTATATACTAACCATGTAGCTCTAAAGTATCTTCTTGCCAAGAAAGATGCAAAATCTAGATTGATCAGATGAATTCTTCTACTGCAAGAATATGATTTGAAGATCAAAGATAAGAAAGGTACAGAAAATTTAGTTAATAATCATCTTTCAAGGCTGGAAAATGTTATAGAAAAAAATCAGATATTTGCCCTTGAAGGGAAATCCTGATTTTCTGGTCCAGGTTCGTTCAGATCTGATCAGATCAAGAGATATATTTTAAAATTTTTTTTCTTGATTCTAATTAGATCTTGATATATTTTAGATCTGATTCTTATTATTTTAATAAAATAAAATTAAAAGATAAATTAAATCAAATTTAATTTACCTGATCTGGGTAATCCTATTACCCTATTGATGATCCTGTTTGCAGCGGAAGGTTCTGGATCATAGCCATGCAAGTGCCTGGCCTCTATCAGTATCCACTCAGGTTGGATCTAGAGATCCTCTTCTTCTCTATCACACCTCCAAAAATCAGATCTGGATCTGATCTGGAGGATCTTCAAAACTCTTTTGAAGATGAGCAGTCGTCCTTTGCAGCAGCGCAGCCTTCTTATTTTTGATCGCCTTTCTTTGATCTGAATCGCACCAACCAAGGTCCAAAACTCCTTTTGGACGTGGAGAGCAAGGGGAGAAGAGACTATGGCATGGAGAAGGAGGGGAGAGGCAGCCTTGGGGCATGGGGAAACTATGATCTCAATTGATATCTCTTATCTCATACAATCTGAGTTGGGCGCAGGGTCTTATTTATAGACTAAGCTGTGATCCAACTCCTCTTCTTCCCAACCAATCACAACCCTTTGTGAAATCAGATCTAAATCTGATTGGTGGGAATAGAGTCCCCTGGATTCCTCCTTAGAGGGTGCCTAAGACCAGTCAAAGTTGGTTCTTAGAAGAACTCTAATTGGAATCCAAAAAGGAGATGGAGTCCTTGTCCAACAAGGACTCCTAGGCGCCTCCAACTTGGGCACACGCCTAGGGTGGCGTGCGCCCTTCTCCTTGCCAGGTTCTGGCAGGGGGACAGGCCCCCACCAGCTCTCCAATAGGTGCATGACATGTGGTCAAAAGTCAAAGTGTCAATGGTCAACGTTTGACCAGTCAAAGGTAGACTTTTGACCAAAGTCAAAGAACAAGAAATGGCAGGTGACCAAAAATGGCAGGTAATGTCTTACAAATAAGACAACCTTTTCTGACTTGGACAACCTCCAGTCAGACCATATGAAGGCCTCTGATTGAGCACAAACTCCTTTGGCTCAGACAGGACAACTTATTTATGATAGCAAAAGAAGAACGTTAGGTTCAATCGAGTGCTAGCACGATTTCCTTGAACCTAATTGAATCTCATTCAGATCAATTGAACTAGATCAGTTCAATTGATGATCACCAGATTCAAACCCTTGTTTGTGTGACCCAGTTAGGTTCAGTTCTGTATGGTAATGGGATATGTCATGATCTCTATCATCGACATCATCGAAACTCCTTTCGATGGATCAGAACTCTTCTGATTCGAACAGCTAGAATGATCGATCATCTAAATCATTCTAATTGCTCCCAAAATCCACCAGTGACACCTAGCAGTATATGGTGGCAACCCATCAGAGCTGAATGCGAACCTCTTGGTGCAGCTACCTGTGTGATTCAAGTTCTTCTATCTTGAGCCCCGATCAGATTAGGGTTAAGGTGAACTCGTCAAACCCTAGTCTCTGTCATATGATGTAATCATTCGATTCGAGTCCAATGTGAAAATCTAAATAGAAACTCTTTCTATTATTTCACTCTACCATGGCCATGGATTTCTGGACTTGATTCTCATGATCATCATAGGGCTGCTCCTCTACCACCGAGGTAGATAGATTCCATCTTGATGCAATCCAGTTCCTACAATGAACATGTCATAGCCAACATACACCTCAGGGTTCCATATGGCTAGGAGACCGAGTAATGGTGTAGTCAAACTATAACACCCTCAAGGTGAACTGCCGATGCATCTCAGGTCAAAGAACCAGACACACTACTGCAGCATCGAGTCAGTCATTGACGAGAAGGTAGACTCCCTAATGACTACTCGAGGTGGTCACGCTCAGTGCCCTCGTTCTCTAACGAGTACCTGTACTCTCGCTCCGGTGTCTCCACACCGTAGACTCAAGACTCATCTACTAAAGAGAAGCGATTGTACACCAACCTTCCGGATCAATCACCATCCTCGTGATGATCCTATGGTCGGGAGCATTTTATGAGTTAATAATGATTATTCATGTCTTAAATTTTCAACTCTTGAAAATATGAATTATCATTACCATTAACTCAAAGGATGTATCACAGACACTAAATACACATATGTGATAGAAAATAACCCATTTTATTGATTTAGTCAAAATTATAATTTTGCCCCTAGAAGTGTATTACAAGTGTCAGCCAATTCTGGCTTCTAGGGCACATATATCTAACAATCTCCCACTTGTCCTAAAGCCAATTGGCTACAAGTCTAAGTCCCATCTTCTCAAGGTGGGCTTCGATCTTCTGCTGGCCCAACGGCTTTGTAAGTGGGTCTGCCACATTATCTGCGGAGTTGACTCTCTTGACCTCGACGTAACCCTTCTCGAGGTAATCGCGGATGAGGTGGTATCGCCGCTCAATGTGCTTGGATTTCTGGTGAGACCTCGGCTCCTTAGCAAGGGCTATGGCGCCATTGTTGTCGCAGTATAGAGGAATGGCATCTGATGGCATTACTCCAATTTCTGCAGCAAACTTCTTGTACCAGAATGCTTCCTTCGCAGCCTCTGATGCAGCGATATATTCTGCTTCCATGGTGGAATCTGCTATCACAGTTTGCTTGGAACTCTTCCAGCTGACAGCACCACCATTGCACACAAACAGACTCCCAGATGTCGACTTTCGATCATCTATATCGGACATGAAATCCGAGTCTGTGTATCCCTGGACTTGGAGTTCTCCATTACCAAAGACCAACATCATATCCTTAGTTCTTCTCAAGTACTTAAGGATACATTTCACAGAAGTCCAGTGTTCTTCACCTGGATTTGACTGATATCTGCTTGTGACACTCACAGCATGGGCTATATCAGGTCGTGTACATAGCATGGCATACATGAGGCTCCCTATTGCAGAAGCATAAGGGATCTTGCTCATGCGTTCTATTTCCTCAGGTGTGCTGGGGCACATCTTCTTGGAAAGATGAATACCATGTCTGAAGGGTATTAATCCCCTCTTAGAGTTTTCCATACTAAACCTCTTTAGTACTTTCCTCTATGTACATCTTCTGTGAAAGTCCTAGCATCCTATTCGGTCTATCCCTATAGACCTTAATTCCTAGAATAAAGGATGCTTCACCTAGGTCTTTCATGGAGAATTCCTTGGACAACCACATCTTGACTGATGTCAACATGGGAATATCATTCCCAATAAGGAGGATGTCATCCACGTACAATACGAGGAAGACAACAGCGCTCCCACTGACCCTTTTTGAAAACACATGGTTCCTCTTCATTTTTGATGAAACCAAACTTTTTGATCACATCATTGAAACGAGTGTTCCAGCTCCGAGATGCTTGCTTAAGTCCATATATGGACCTTTGCAGCTTGCAAACCTTGTGATCAGTATCACTGGATGTGAAACCTAGCGGCTGTTCCATATAGATATCTTCCTCAAGATATCCATTTAAGAATGCCGTTTTCACGTCCATTTGCCATATTTCATAATCGAAATAGGCTGCAACAGGCAAGCAATGTGCGGATGGATTTTAGCATAGCTACTGGGGAAAAGGTATCCTGATAGTCAATGCCTTCGCGTTGACTATAACCTTTTGCCACTAGTCTAGCCTTGAATGTCTCCACATTCCCATCTGCACCAATCTTTCTCTTGAAGATCCATTTACACCCAATAGGTACTATACCTTCTGGTGGATCTACCAAGGTCCAGACTTGGTTTGAGTGCATCGAGTCAATTTCTGACTGCATTGCCTCTAGCCATTTCTCGGAGTCGATATCTGATATCGCCTCGTTGTAGGTTTTGGGATCATCACCATGAGCACCATTACCTACGAGGAACATTTCCTCTACATCCTCTGAAATAATACCTAAGTATCTTTCAGGGGGACGGGAAAACTCTTTCCGATCTACGAGGTGGAGGAGGTAGTGTTCTTATTGGCTCAACCTGATTTGGTTCCAATTGGTCCTTAGCTCGTTCTGCTTGTGAGACTTTCTCATCAAGCTTGATCTGCTTTCCAATGCCGCTATCTTGAATAAACTATTTTTCAAGAAAGATGGCATGTCGACTCACAATCACATTGTGGTCTTCTGGAATGTAGAAATAGTATCCTAATGACTCTTTAGGATATCCTATGAATCGAGCTCTGAAAGGACCTAAACTCTAACTTGTCCGCTTGTTGTCTTTTGACATGAGCCGGACAACCCCAAATTCTGAGATGACTCAGACTTGGTTTCTTACCGTGCCATATCTCATACGGTGTGGTAGGAACGGTTTTAGAGGGAACCCTATTCAGTAGATAGAATTGAAGTTAACAATGAGTGTCCCCAAAGAAAATCAGGGAGGTCTGTGAAGCTCATCATGGATCGAACCATATCCAATAGAGTCCGATTTCTCCATTCTGAAACCCCGTTGAGTTGAGGTGTTCCTGTGGAGTCCATTGAGAGACTATGCCATTTTCCTTGAGATAGTCTAGGAATTCCCGGCTAAGGTATTCACCTCCTCGATCTGATCGAAGAACCTTAATGGGTTTTTCCAGTTTGTTTTTCTACTTCATGTCTGAATTCTTTGAACTTTTCAAAAGCTTCAGACTTGTGTCTCATAAGATACACATACCCATACCTAGACAGATCATCGGTAAAGGTAATGAAGTAGACAAAATTGCCTCTAGCCGGCACATCAAATGGGCCGCACACATCAGTATGTACTAGGGCAAGGAGATCTGTGGCCCTCTCCCCATGTCCAACAAAAGGGAGTTTAGTCATTTTGCCTTGAAGACAAGATTCACAAGTTGGATATGACTCGAAAGTCAATGGACTCAATAGCCCATTTTTCTCCAATTTGTTGATCCTATCTTCTGCTATATGACCTAATCTCAGGTGCCATAGATATCTGTCATTTGGACTATCCCTAGGTCGTTTGGCATTCTGGCATTCACGTTTTGCTCGATAGTTAGAACAGGTACATCAATATGTAGCTGATAAAGACCATTAATAAGGAAACCATTTGCAATTTTATTTCTTTCATAAAGAATGTTACAATGGTCCTTAAAGAAGGTGAATCACATAGCCTTCTTGTGCTAAGCATGAAACAGAAATCAAATTCCTGCTAGCTGCAGGCACATAATAACAGTCTTTCAAAACTAAGTCTAAACCAGATGGTAATCGAAGAGGGTATGTTCCCACGGCTACTGCAGCAACTCTTGCTCCATTACCGATGCGTAGGATCATGTCTCCATCCCTCAGCCTCCTGCTATCCTCAAGACCCTGCATAGGAAGTGCACAGATGAGCACTAGAACCAGAGTCAAGCACCCAACTGGATGCAGAAGAAACCGTAAGGTTAGACTCAATAACGAGCATACCTCCAGAAGGACCTTCCTTCTTGTTCTTCAGGGTGGCCAGGTAAGTAGGGCAGTTCCGCTTCCAATGGCCGTCGCTGTTGCAATGGAAACACTTTCCTTTGCCATCGGCCTTTTTTCTTCGGTTTCTGCCTTCTTCTTCTTTGATCCTTCCACCTTTTGCTTTTTCACAGACTTCTTTTTCTTTCCATAAGACTTTCTTTTGGAAGAAGTCCGTTCCATAGCAAGAACTGAGCCTTTAGAACCTTTCATAGAAAGCTCAGCGGTAACCAGCATATTCATTAACTTCGGCCAAGGAATTTTGAAGTTTATGCATGTGGTAATTCATGATGAATTGCCCATATGCATCAGTCAAGGATTGCAGAATAATATCGTTCTGCAGGTCCAAGTCCAACTTCACACCGAGCTTCTCAAGCTCTTCCATGTCCTTGATCATTGTCAGACAGTGATCTTGGACTGACTGCCCATCACGCATCTTAGCCTTAAAAAGTCATTTCGTGACTTGATATTTGGCTGCGCGACTCTGTTCACCAAACATCTCCTGCAGGTGAGCCAACATTTGGCGAGCAGTCCCGATATCTTCATGTTGGCGCTGGAGCTCATCAGACATCGAGCCCAACATGTAATATCTGGCCTTATTATCTTCGTCAATCCATTTTTCCAGAGACGCTCTCTGTTCAACAGGATGGACGGGCTGGTAAGGTGGGAGGGTCCTGGTCCAAAACATGGGTTAACTTCTCGGAACCCAAAACAATTTTGTAGTTCCTGAGCCAATCTTTATAATTGGGTCCAGTCAGTCTATGTGTGTCCAGGATACGTGCCAATGGGTTGGACGCAGACATTTTCCTGTAGAGAGTCAAAGATTCTAGTTAGATACTGTAATTTTGACTTGACCAATTTGTTTAGGGATTTTATTTTTAAACAAATTAGCTCCCACTATTTTCTCGGATCCCTACACTCCCTCTGTAGAGATGCGAAAATCTCCACGATTAATGATTTCTAGTGGGTGGTGCGGTCTCACCAACTGACTCATCACCTCACCTAACAGTTATTGGTGATGGGTTAGCCAATGAGTGAACAACTCTTGTTCAATGATTCTCTAATCATGGTGCACCCAAACTTGGTCTCTAATTCATGAATCTCACCGTATCCGGAATATATTGATCCACTCCTTAGTTAAGTCAGACCCACCATTTGCATAGACTGGGTTCCTAATTGAGTCTCTCACCGTATCCGAAATATTGAGCCCAACTCATCCTCCAGCCCATAGCATCCAATGCCTAATAGACATGGTTGCATCTTCCCGGTGCAACTGAGCCACTGTATCCAGCCGAGAACAATCAACCCCGGGAAGGGCCCGCACATCTACAATGGTGGAAGACCTCAGACTTAATCTTTTCTTAGGGAGAATTGATTCAGGTCTCATTAAACTAGACTTGGCTTAGTCATAACAATTATGACTAACCTAGTGGCATGGGTTAGCTCGGATTATTGACCACCTCAGATCAGAACTGTGTCAACAGATATGGCCAGGTAAGTGAGACCGGTGGAAGGAATATGCCATTAACTCGTACAAGAATGCATTCAGGTCGAGTAGCTTCCAATTAAAAACCAGTCGGTCGTATGTGCCAAACTTACCTTAGACACCAAATTGTTGAGTCAGAACCAATTGGGTTAGCCTACAATCCAGACTCTAACCTCTGAGCCTAATTAGGTCTTGCTTGATCGTGACTCGATCTTGACCCAGACTTAATCCTATTAGGCTGGTCAATTTAAGCATTGTTGATCCCATCTAACCAACTCTTGATTCGGTTTGATCAACCGCTTAGACCTAATTGAGCTACCCAAGCCCGAACCCAGTATTATGAATATGTCTTAGATCTGAAAATTCTCAATTTTAGACCTAATTAATATTTCCATAAACTTAATTCTTAATTAAGTAGGGTTCATAAACAAAATATGCACAATAAATCCTAGGGTTTCAGGATCTAGGGTTTTGCAGAAAGTAAGTTTTGGGTTTCTGATTAAGGACGAACACGCAGCACCCCTACACATCATAAGAACACCCCATCGAATGGGAAGAGAGGGCCTTTAAACCCTTCTTCGTTCTTATGACCGGACGGCCAAGAGGAACGCCTTAATCAGGAACATGTCAATACTACAAAACAGTTATTAGATCTATATCATATATCTCATATACAAATTAGATCTAATCATGGCATATTTTGCATACATCTCATGTATCAAATCATGCATATTTTCAGATCTAAATTATCTCATAATAATCTAAAAAATTAGATTTAAATTGATCTAATCAAAATAAATTCTAATCTAGACAATTATGTAGAACTATTCTACAACTAGTCTAGACATGCATCAATCATATCTCATATGATATTTAAAATTAAATAATTTTTATTTGCTATTTTTTAGATGTTATTATAACACTTATAATATCAAAAAATAGTAAATAAATAGATCTAAAATATGATTTAATCAGAATTAAATCAAAAACATGCAAGACTATTCTATAGAACTATTCTATTTTAGAACTAGTCATGCATATCTTCTAATCTTAGATCCAAATCATTTAATTTTAATTTTTTCTGATTTCAGATCTGATCACATCTCATGTGACATCTGAAAATCACTTATTTTTTTAATTAAAATAAATTTAAAATCAGATCTAAATAATTTTAGAACCATGGCTCTGATACCAGTTGAAGGGAAAATCCTGATTTCCCGGTCCAGGTTCGTTCAGATCTGATCAGATCAAGAGATATATTTCAAAAATTTTTTCTCTTTGATCCAATCAGATCTTGATATGTTTTAGATCTGATTCTTATTATTTTAATAAAATAAAATTAAAAGATAAATTAAATCAAATTTAATTTACCTGATTTGGGTAATCCTATTACCCTGTTGATGATCCTGTTTGCAGCGGAAGGTTCTGGATCTTAGCCACGCAAGCGCCTGGCCTCTACCGGTATCCACTCGGGTTGGATCTGGAGAGATCCTCTTCTTCTCTATCACACCTCCAAAAATTAGATCTGGATCTGATCTGGAGGATCTTCAAAACTCTTTTTTGAAGATCAGCAGTCGTCCTTTGCAGCAGCGCAGCCTTCTTGCTTTTGATCGCCTTTCTTTGATCTGAATCGCACCAACCAAGGTCCAAAACTCCTTTTGGACGTGGAGAGCAAGGGGAGAAGAGACTATGGCATGGAGAAGGAGGGGAGAGGCAGCCTTGGGGCATGGGGTTTCTCAATTGAATTCTTTTCTCTAGAATCTGAGTTGGGCGCAGGGTCTTATTTATAGACTAAGCTGTGATCCAACTCCTCTTCTTCCCAACCAATCACAACCCTTTGTGAAATCAGATCTAAATCTGATTGGTGGGAATAGAGTCCCCTGGATTCCTCCTTAGAGGGTGCCTAAGACCAGTCAAAGTTGGTTCTTAGAAGAACTCTAATTGGAATCCAAAAAGGAGATGGAGTCCTTGTCCAACAAGGACTCCTAGGCGCCTCCAACTTGGGCACACGCCTAGGGTGGCGTGCGCCCTTCTCCTTGCCAGGTTCTGGCAGGGGGACAGGCCCCCACCAGCTCTCCAATAGGTGCATGACATGTGGTCAAAAGTCAAAGTGTCAATGGTCAACGTTTGACCAGTCAAAGGTAGACTTTTGACCAAAGTCAAAGAACAAGAAATGGCAGGTGACCAAAAATGGCAGGTAATGTCTTACAAATAAGACAACCTTTTCTGACTTGGACAACCTCCAGTCAGACCATATGAAGGCCTCTGATTTGAGCACAAACTCCTTTGGCTCAGACAGGACAACTTATTTATGATAGCAAAAGAAGAACGTTAGGTTCAATCGAGTGCTAGCACGATTTCCTTGAACCTAATTGAATCTCATTCAGATCAATTGAACTAGATCAGTTCAATTGATGATCACCAGATTCAAACCCTTGTTTGTGTGACCCAGTTAGGTTCAGTTCTGTATGGTAATGGGATATGTCATGATCTCTATCATCGACATCATCGAAACTCCTTTCGATGGATCAGAACTCTTCTGATTCGAACAGCTAGAATGATCGATCATCTAAATCATTCTAATTGCTCCCAAAATCCACCAGTGACACCTAGCAGTATATGGTGGCAACCCATCAGAGCTGAATGCGAACCTCTTGGTGCAGCTACCTGTGTGATTCAAGTTCTTCTATCTTGAGCCCCGATCAGATTAGGGTTAAGGTGAACTCGTCAAACCCTAGTCTCTGTCATATGATGTAATCATTCGATTCGAGTCCAATGTGAAAATCTAAATAGAAACTCTTTCTATTATTTCACTCTACCATGGCCATGGATTTCTGGACTTGATTCTCATGATCATCATAGGGCTACTCCTCTACCACCGAGGTAGATAGATTCCATCTTGATGCAATCCAGTTCCTACAATGAACATGTCATAGCCAACATACACCTCAGGGTTCCATATGGCTAGGAGACCGAGTAATGGTGTAGTCAAACTATAACACCCTCAAGGTGAACTGCCGATGCATCTCAGGTCAAAGAACCAGACACACTACTGCAGCATCGAGTCAGTCATTGACGAGAAGGTAGACTCCCTAATGACTACTCGAGGTGGTCACGCTCAGTGCCCTCGTTCTCTAACGAGTACCTGTACTCTCGCTCCGGTGTCTCCACACTGTAGACTCAAGACTCATCTACTAAAGAGAAGCGATTGTACACCAACCTTTCGGATCAATCACCATCCTCGTGATGATCCTATGGTCAGGAGTAATTTATGAGTTAATAATGATTATTCATGTCTTAAATTTTCAACTCTTGAAAATATGAATTATCATTACCATTAACTCAAAGGATGTATCACAGACACTAAATACACATATGTGATAGAAAATAACCTATTTATTAATTTTAGTCAAAATTACAATTTTGCCCCTAGAAGTGTATTACAAGTGTCAGCCAATTCTGGCTTCTAGGGCACATATATCTAATAGCCCTATCAAGGAGGAATTCTCGGATGAGTGCCTTTATGCTATATCATGTAGAATATTTTCATGGTATGCTGATATTGTTAACTACCTGGTTGATAAGGTTCTTCCATTTAATCTTTCTTTTCAACAAAAGAAGTGATTTTTATCTATTATCAAATATTATTTTTGGGATGAACCTTTCTTGTGTAAGTGTTGTATAGATCAGGTCATTAGAAGATGTATCCTGGAGGAAGAGATGAAGAAAATTTTGCACCATTATCTTGATCAGGAGGTAGGAGGACATTTCGGCCTAACTAGAATAGCTTATCAGGTTCTTCAATCAGGTTTTTACTGGTTCTCTCTATTTAAAGATGCTCATACTTATGTCTCTTCATGTGACCACTATCAAAGAACTGAAAATCTCTCTAGGAGATATGAAATACCTTTAAACAATATTCTCGTACGTGAAATTTTTTATGTTTGAGGTATTGATTTTATGGAACCTTTTTCTAGTTCTTTTCCAAATCAATATATTCTTGTGGCTGTAGATTATGTTTTAAAATGGATAGAAGCAATAACTTTTCCAACTAATGATGCTAAGATAGTTGTCAAATTTTTGAAAAAGCATATTTTTACATGTTTTGGCACTCCTAGAGCAATTATTAGTGATGGAGGCATACACTTTTGTAATAAATAATTTAAAAATTTGTTAAGCAAATATGGTGTCACTCATAAGGTGGCTACCCAATATCACTCACAAACAAATGGTCAAGTAGAGGTATCTAATAGAAAATTAAAAAGAACCTTGAAAAAGACTGTAAGTGCATCTAGGAAAGATTGGTCATTAAAATTAGATGATGCATTATGGGTATATAGGAGTGTATATAAAGCATCCATTGGTGTGTCCCCATATAGGCTACTCTGTGCTAAAGCATGTCACCTTCCTATTGAGCTAGAACATAAAGCATATTAGGCTATACAAATTCTTAACTTTGATATACAAGATGCAGGAAAGAACAAGTTGATGCAATTGAATGAGATGGATGAATTTTGACATGATGCCTACGAGAATGCCAGGATCTATAAAGAACGTACTAAGAAGTGGCATGATAATCATATTATAAAAAGAGAATTTCTTGAGGGATAACAAGTTCTCCTGTATAGTTCACGGCTACATTTATTTCCAGAAAAGCTAAAATCAAGAGGACAGGTTCTTATGCAATTACTAAGATCTTTCCATACATAGCAATGGATATCTCTGACGAATCAAAAGGTACCTTCAAGATAAATGGACATAGGCTAAAACATTACGCTAGTGAAAGTTTTGAGAGGGAGAAGGAAGCCCTCCAGTTGCAAGATCCAGCCTAGAGCTCTATGAAAGTCAAGCTAACGACTATAAATCAGAACTACTAGATAGGTTGTTTCTTTTTCTTTCAGTTTTTATCCTTTTCTTTTATTTTTTTCATAGTTTCTTATTGCTCTTTTATTGCTTTGGTGTATTTTTATTTTTGCAAAGAAAAATGAATGAGAGCTCAAGCCAATTTTCAAAAGTTTCAAAGATCAGTGCTGGACAGTGATACATTAAATCAAGTGTATTCTTTCCTATCTCTTATTGCATCCTTTATTTTTCTTTCTCCATTGAGACAATATAGATTAAGTTGGGGGGTAGAAATTTTTTTTTTTAATTTTTGAAAATTAAATTTAAATAATTAATCATGTATCAAGAAGACAATCTTGAGCAAGATAGACTAGGAAAAATGATAAAGTTGGAAAGTATTTGCTAATGACTATAGCAAGTCAAAAAGTAGATTGGTTGTTCAAATTTTAGTGGCCTACTTAGATCACTTAAAGACTATTAGCACTCCTAATTGCACATGCACATTAACAAGGGAAAGTAGGTGTTGATAATAAGGCCAATTGAGAATTTGATTATTACAAAAAATTGGTGGTTAATATACATTCTAATTAAAAAAATTGAATTTAAGGAAAGAGCTATTTGCTTAAAATAAAAAGTGCAAAATATAGAGTATATATAGATTGCCTGAAGCTTAGTAACTAGGTCTTTGCACCTAGATCAAGTGTGGAGGTTCATGTTAAATGATGGAGGAAAGGCCAGGATGCTCAACACGCAAAAAAAATAAAAAAAAAGAAGATAGTATGAAAGCTACCTTAGTTCATGAACTTAACTTAGGAGTGTATAGAAAATTAACCAAAATAAGTGATGATAGAAGATACATTTGTCCTTTAAGTTAGCACTGAAATGCTAAGTTAGTCATCACAAACACAAGTGCTATAAATCTTTAGATATACTTCAAGAATGTTTTTGATTATATTGACTATAAAATTTGCTTTTAAAACTCAATACTTAATTAGTGGTACTTACTAAATTTTTTGATCTTTAATCCTAGATTTATTTTTATAAAGAAAGATCTTATTGAAATATGATAATTAATTAATATTAAATAATGCATTGCTAAGGAACTAGCAATGAGTAAGTTGGGAGGTGTGATAAGTGTTATAAATATAATAATAAAAATATTAAATTAAAAAATAAATTATTTTATTTTTAAGAAATTGATGCTTTTATTATTATAGTTATAATACTTATCAATTGGGTACCAATTCAAGGCATGTTAAGAACAGTACCAACTATCTAACAAGAGAGCAGTTGAGATCCTAAGAATTCATTATCATACTTGATACCAATCTTAATTAGTCTTTATTTATTCATTCTATTATTTAATTATTAATCTTTAATTAATTTTTATCCTACTTTTAACTTAAATCCAAATCTCTCAAATGCAATTAACACAATCCTTGTGGATACGATCTTGACTCACGCTATCTATAAAGTTTGAGTTAAATTTTATT
Source organism: Cocos nucifera (assembly GCA_006176705.1). NCBI lineage: Eukaryota > Viridiplantae > Streptophyta > Magnoliopsida > Arecales > Arecaceae > Cocos > Cocos nucifera. Next base: position 70,014 of record QRFJ01001587.1, read on the forward strand.
TTTGACTATCCATGATAGCAATCACTATACTATCAATGGAGTCAACTCTTTGTACCTCAATGTATAACTTTTTAAGATACTCATGGTTAATGTAAAATAGCTGCTCTAAGTGCTTGAACTTTTGATGAGATCTTGGCTCCATAGCAAGGGCTATAGCTCCATTGGTGTTATAGCAGCTGATGGCATGACATTCAATTTTGTGATAAACCTTTTTAGCTGGAAGCTTTCTCAGCAACTGTAGAAGTAGTAATGTACACCACTTCCATGATGGAGTCCACTATGATAGACTGCTTGAAAATTTTTTTAGTAGCACCACCTTTGGATAGAAAACATAGCCTGATGTCAACTTTCGATCGTCAATATCAGACATAAAGTCTAAATCCATGTATCTTTACACTCTCAACTCTTCTTCGAAAATTAGGAATATATCCATAGTCCTTCTCAAGTACTTAAGGATATATATCACAGCTTTCGAATACTCCTCATCTGAATTTGACCGATATCTATTTGTGACACTCATAGCATAAGCTATATCAGGTCAAGTACCTAGTATAGCATATATAAGGCCTCTTATAGCCAAAGTGTATGGAATCTTGCTCACACGATTTATCTTCTCTAATATATTAAAACACATTCTCCTAGAGAGATGAATCCCATGCTTAAAGAGAGAAATCCCCTCTTATAGTTTTTCATGATGAACCTCTTCAACATGTCCTCTATATACATTTTCTATGATAGGACTAGCATCCTTTTAGATGTACCTCTATACACCTTTTTCCTAAAATATAAGATGCTTTCCCAGAAACTTTTATGGAGAATTTCTTAGATAATCATATTTTAACTAAAGTTAAAATGAAAACATCTTTTTTAATTAAAAGAATATCATCTACATATAATACGAGAAATGGGACAATACTCCCACTGATCTTCTTATAAACATATAGGTCTTCTCGTTCTTGATGAAATCAAATAATTTGATTACATTGATGAAATGAATATTCCAACTTCATGATGCTTATTTCAGTCTATTGCAACTTGTTTATTTTGTGGGTTTACGTCACTAGAAATGAAACCCAAAAGACTGCACTATATAGATATCTTCCTCAACACTACAAGAAAAATAGGTTTTGGTGGTGGTTTTTATTGTCTTTAGCGGTGATTAAAATCATTGCTAAAGGATTTATCGACAAAAGGCATTATGCCACCTAAGGCAGCATCGGAAAAGATTTTACCGATGATTAATGGCAGTGTTGGTATAGGCCTTGTAATAGCCGTGAAAGGTTAGGGCTTTTAGTGGCAAATGTTCATAGCATTTATTTTTACCATAATTGAACATTTGGTAGATGAGGGTTAGAAAATCTATTGTGGCAATTACAATCACCAGAAAAGCTAGAACTTTTAGCGATAAATATTTATGGCATTTTTTTTGCCAAAATAGGTCATTCGGTAGATGAGGGTTGGAAAATCTATTACGGCAATTACAATCGCTAGGAAAGCCAAGACTTTTAGCAGCAAATATTTATGGCATTCTTTTTTGCCGTAATAGATCATTCGACATATGAGAGTTGGAAAACCTATTGTGGTAATCACCAAAAAAGATTTAAAATTTTGAACTGGATGACCCCACCAATGAATGGTTTGTCTTTATTAGACAATTGTAATCACCAAATAAAAATTTTCAATTACAATCTATAGATAACTCTTTAGAGCCCACTAATTTGCTATATCATTAGTTTCATGCCAATTAAAATTCTTACATCAAATTCATGGTGCAACAGCATTTTTGTGAATCCACTGATTATATGGTGCAAGTTAATAAGAGCATGATGTTGTCATTAAGATACTATATTTATCAGTTTAATTCTAACTTCTTAAATAATTTAAAAATAGATAGTAAGTAGTGAGTCGGATGGAATCCATAGAGAAGATAGTATTTTAGTTTTGAAATCTTTGATTTTTATAAAAAAAATTAAAATAAAATTGAAGTCAAAAAATAAATTTATAAATAGAAAGCAAAAATTAAATTATATGAAAAATTAAACTTGGTACTATGATCTACTAGTTAGATCTTAGCATCTACTTGCAATAAAAATAAAGACCAATAAAATTAAAATACAGAAATTAAATTACAATTAAGAATAAAGAGCTAAAATTTAAATAGCTAGAAAAGTAAATTTTACATTAATTAAAAGTTTAAAATTTAAATACATATAATTTAAAAAAATAAAAATTAAAAGTAGCTAATCTTGATCTCGGATCGGTGTTGGCATTGAGATGGTGTAGAAGTTCAGCTCTTTCTCTTGGCACCATCTGTCTCGAAGCATCCTTGAATCCAAGGATGGCTCTAACCTGTACCATCACCTTCCTATGATTGAAGATGACTTAATTTGATGGCCTAGAGTCTTATTTATAGAGTATTGAAGGATTGGATCCTTTGTTTCTAGGTAATGTGGGACTAAGGAGGAGTTTTGATAAGCAAATATGAAGAAATCCCATGAAAAATCAGATTAAAATAGTCCTTGGATGAATTCTATGCAGTTCTGTGAATTCTAGCCATCCATTTGTGCTTGATGATGAGATTTCGACTGTTGGATCAATGTTGGGTGATTATATCACCGCTGGGAGCTCTATCGACCATTCGATCAATGCTTGAAGCTCTTGAAATCATTTGATCACATGCTGGGGAGCTGATGAAATTCAAATCAAGGTAGGAAAAACCCCCATCGTTGGATTTGGACTGCAAACAACCACAGCCATAGGATGGCACAATTACTGTTCATATGGATCCTATAGACCGAGTGTTCTGCAGATCGCAACCAATCACCGCATGCCTTAGCCTGTGAAATTATCATTTTGCCCCCATAAGCCACGTGAGAATTTCGGTAAATCCTTTAAAGATCTTGGCCCACCATGCGACAGCCTATAATTCACTGCCTTCTATTGAGCTGGTGGTCCATGCTTGGATTTATGGATCGGTAGCTGGCTTCTATGGTTGAGTTGGCTTGGATGGCATGCTAATTGAGATGGGATGTGCCGGCTGAGTTGCTTTCGATAGCTTGGCTAAGCATGCAGGCTTAGCTGGACAAGTCAGTTGAGTCGATTCAAAATTTTTTTATTTTATTTTTTTAAAAATTCATATCGGGTCTATTTTATCTCCATTTTGTTCCAAACTTATTTCATTATGAAAAAAAATAAGCTCTTTTCATTAATAAATATATTTTCTAAAAATAATAAATAAACCTATTTAATTTTTAAAAATAAATATAAATTAATCAATAAATTAATACTTTTAATGATATTTTTGTAGTACTTATCACATCCTCCAACTTAAGCTTTGCTCCTCCTCAAGTAAAGAAAGAATTTAGTTTTAGATATTTTTTAATTTTAGAGTTTCAAATTTTACCTAAGTAATTTTAAAATAACCATTGATATTCAGTAGAGCATAAGTGAGCTATGTCATTGGAGTATTAGTACTTAAAATTAAGTAAAGAATATTGAACTTTTCTAAACTTTTTTTAAATTATTCCTATCTTTATCTCTGAATTATCTAAACTTTCATATGGGCAAGTGTATTATCACTTTCACTCTTTATTTATTAATTTTTTTATTCATATTGCTCACTTTTTGATGCAAATTTTATTGCTTACTTAGACAACGGGACTCGATTACTTGATAGAAAATCAATGTATTTTTTTTTAATATTGTACCATTATTGAATACCTTAACTTCTTAATCTTTCTATTTGATCCATATAACGAGTCTTGGGCTAATGACTCCCAAATCAGTTGACTTTAGGACACTAGATATAGAATACCCCTCAAGTTTACTAGATTCAATCAAATAGGCTATGAGTTAAGACTAGCTTTATAATAAGCTTCTTCATTCTTTCCATCTTTTGATGCAAAACTCAATGCTTACTTAGACAAAGAGGCCGGTTACTCAGTAAAAAGTACCTAAAAACTATTTTATTTATTTTTTTATATAAAAAAATATGTAGTTACTCTACATAAGTACATAAAAAGTAGACTTTTCTTTGATTTTGGTAGAAAAAATTAGAAATGCTCAAAGAAAAATTATTAATGTTCTAGAATTAATTTTTTATTGGGTTCTTTTAATACTTGATTCCTTAATATCTCACAAATTCTTTAATTTATGCATTAATTTTTTTTAAAAAATACTTAGTTCAACTTAATTCTTAAGCGTAATCGGATGTCTAAATACTAAATACTAACTTTTATTAAAAATTTTAAAATTTTAAAAATTTTATTATTCTCTCTCCCAACTTAATCGACATTATCCTTAATAGAGAAAAAAATAAAGGATATAATACAGAAAAAGAAAGAATACACCTAACTCAATATGTATTTGGTCAAGTATATACCTTTGAAAATTTGGCTCTTCCTTCAATTTATTCAAAATATCCTAAAAAATAAATTAAAAAGATAAATTAGATATAAAAAAACTAAATATTGGATTGTCTTCCAACAAGCGCTAAGTTTACTGTCTTCAGCCAGACACAAGGTAGCTTACATATCCCATATCAAATACTGGATTGATAAATTTCAATAATTTTGGATAGACAATCTTAGAAAGATAGTTTGTTATCCCTTTATTAATATATTCATTGTTAATTATGGAAAGGTAGGATGCAACCCTATTCTCAAATTCTTGTTTGTTAAGAATTTTTTCTATTTGTTCTTCTAGAATGCTCATGAATTGAGTTTTTGGGTTAGGAGTTAAGTTTTATGCAATTGGTGCTAGAAGGGTGACTAAAGGTGGTTTCAGTTCTGGAGATAAATTAATATAATCTTGTTTCAACAACTTCATTGTCTCTTCATTACATGCCTCTTGCTTTATGTGAGAAGAATCGATTTCTAGGTTTGAAGAAAATAGGACTTTAGGTTTATAGGTCTCGGGTAACTCATCTATTCTCTTTTTTTCCTTTATCCATCTCATTCATATTAGAATAGTACTAGTTCCAGGCTTAGATTCTTCTATGCGGTTAGCTTCAATACTAACCTATTTTCCTAGATTTTTATCTTGACTAGCATTAGTACTTTTTTCTCTCACCTAATCTTGGTATGGGTCCATAAGAATCTTATAACTTTTAAGTTTAGAAATTACTTTGGCATTCTCAAATTAGAGATTCTTAGGTAAGATAATAGTTTAATAATTAGGTCCAAGTGATTGGTAGATATTAGGTGGATTATTTATAGGATTTAAAATTGGTAGACTCGATAATTGACCTAGTTCTCTCCTCATGGTAGACTCAGCTAGTTATCCTATTTGGAGTTCTAGCCTAGTGATAGATTCTTGTTGAGTCAAAATCGATTGTTGTTGAGTTAGAATTAATTATTGCAGTTAATTAAATCTTTCATCGATCAGATTGGTTTGTTGAGGAGGTAGATATGATGGCTGGATGGACTGACTAGGCTAACCATAATAATAGGCATACTTTTGATATTGGGTCTGAGCTTGAGTTCAATGAGGTATCCAAAAAAAATTAGGATAGTTTCTCCAATCTGGGTTATATGTATTTGAAAAAGGATCACTAACCAACTTAGAGTAGTCTTAAGCAGCTTGGACTTGGATGAAAGGTGAAAATTATGTAGCCATAGGATATTCACTCACATGATGGGCTAGGCTGGCACAGATAGAATAAATCTTCTGATAATTAGAGGATGATGTGCACTATGCAAGAGATTATTGATCTAGGGTTAGGAGTTGATCTAATTTCTAGGCAAGAGGATCTGCTTTATTTATCAAGTTTAAATCAATCTTAAAACTAGATTTTGGATCATAAATTTTTGCTTACTTTTGGTAGAAAGATAACAAAGCATGGTTAATTGAGTTTTCACTTAGGATTTCAAATAAATCTTAGGCTTCGTCTGAAGGAAAATTCTGATTTCCCGGTCCAGGTTCGTTCTGATCTGATCAGATCAAGAGATATATTTCAAAAATTTTTCTCTTGATCCCAATCAGATCTTGATATATTTTAGATCTGATTCTTATTATTTTAATAAAATAAAATTAAAAGATAAATTAAATCAAATTTAATTTACCTGATCTGGGTAATCCTATTACCCTGTTGATGATCCTATTTGCAGCGGAAGGTTCTGGATCTTAGCCACGCAAGCGCCTGGCCTCTACCGGTATCCACTCGGGTTGGATCTGAAGATCCTCTTCTTCTCTATCACCTCCAAAAATCAGATCTGGATCTGATCTGGAGGATCTTCAAAACTCTTTTGAAGATGAGCAGTCGTCCTTTGCAGCAGCGCAGCCTTCTTATTTTGATCGCCTTTCTTTGATCTGAATCGCACCAACCAAGGTCCAAAACTCCTTTTGGACGTGGAGAGCAAGGGGAGAAGAGACTATGGCATGGGAGAAGGAGGGGAGAGGCAGCCTTGGGGCATGTGGAGAAACTATGATCTCATCATATCTCTTATCTCATACAATCTGAGTTGGATACAGGGTCTTATTTATAGACTAGCTGTGATCCAACTCCTCTTCTTCCCAACCAATCACAACCCTTTGTGAAATCAGATCTAAATCTGATTGGTGGGAATAGAGTCCCCTGGATTCCTCCTTAGAGGGCGCCTAAGACCAGTCAAAGTTGGTTCTTAGAAGAACTCTAATTGGAATCCAAAAAGGAGATGGAGTCCTTGTCCAACAAGGACTCCTAGGCGCCTCCAACTTGGGCACACGCCTAGGGTGGCGTGCGCCCTTCTCCTTGCCAGGTTCTGGTAGGGGGACAGGCCCCCACCAGCTCTCCAATAGGTGCATGACATGTGGTCAAAAGTCAAAGTGTCAATGGTCAACGTTTGACCAGTCAAAGGTAGACTTTTGACCAAAGTCAAAGAACAAGAAATGGCAGGTGACCAAAAATGGCAGGTAATGTCTTACAAATAAGACAACCTTTTCTGACTTGGACAACCTCCAGTCAGACCATATGAAGGCCTCTGATTTGAGCACAAACTCCTTTGGCTCAGACAGGACAACTTATTTATGATAGCAAAAGAAGAACGTTAGGTTCAATCGAGTGCTAGCACGATTTCCTTGAACCTAATTGAATCTCATTCAGATCAATTGAACTAGATCAGTTCAATTGATGATCACCAGATTCAAACCCTTGTTTGTGTGACCCAGTTAGGTTCAGTTCTGTATGGTAATGGGATATGTCATGATCTCTATCATCGACATCATCGAAACTCCTTTCGATGGATCAGAACTCTTCTGATTCGAACAGCTAGAATGATCGATCATCTAAATCATTCTAATTGCTCCCAAAATCCACCAGTGACACCTAGCAGTATATGGTGGCAACCCATCAGAGCTGAATGCGAACCTCTTGGTGCAGCTACCTGTGTGATTAAGTTCTTCTATCTTGAGCCCCGATCAGATTAGGGTTAAGGTGAACTCGTCAAACCCTAGTCTCTGTCATATGATGTAATCATTCGATTCGAGTCCAATGTGAAAATCTAAATAGAAACTCTTTCTATTATTTCACTCTACCATGGCCATGGGCTTTTGGACTTGATTCTCATGATCATCATAGGGCTGCTCCTCTACCACCGAGGTAGATAGATTCCATCTTGATGCAATCCAGTTCCTACAATGAACATGCTATAGCCAACATACACCTCAGGATTCCATATGGCTAGGAGACCGAGTAATGGTGTAGTCAAACTATAACACCCTCAAGGTGAACTGCCGATGCATCTCAGGTCAAAGAACCAGACACACTACTGCAGCATCGAGTCAGTCATTGACGAGAAGGTAGACTCCCTAATGACTACTCGAGGTGGTCACGCTCAGTGCCCTCGTTCTCTAACGAGTACCTGTACTCTCGCTCCGGTGTCTCCACACCGTAGACTCAAGACTCATCTACTAAAGAGAAGCGATTGTACACCAACCTTCCGGATCAATCACCATCCTCGTGATGATCCTATGGTCGGGAGCAATTTTATGAGTTAATAATGATTATTCATGTCTTAAATTTTCAACTCTTGAAAATATGAATTATCATTACCATTAACTCAAAGGATGTATCACAGACACTAAATACACATATGTGATAGAAAATAACCCATTTTATTGATTTTAGTCAAAATTATAATTTTGCCCCTAGAAGTGTATTACAAGTGTCAGCCAATTCTGGCTTCTAGGGCACATATATCTAACAATCTCCCACTTGTCCTAAAGCCAATTGGCTACAAGTCTAAGTCCCATCTTCTCAAGGTGGGCTTCGATCTTCTGCTGGCCCAACGGCTTTGTAAGTGGGTCTGCCACATTATCTGCGGAGTTGACTCTCTTGACCTCGAACGTAACCTTTCTCGAAGGTAATCGCGGATGAGGTGGTATCACCGTTTGCTTGGAACTCTTCCAGCACAAACAGTCTGCCAGATGTCGACTTTCGATCATCTATATCGGACATGAAGTCCGAGTCTGTGTATCCCTGGACTTGGAGTTCTCCATTACCAAAGACCAACATCATATCCTTAGTTCTTCTCAAGTACTTAAGGATACATTTCACAGAAGTCCAGTGTTCTTCACCTGGATTTGACTGATATCTGCTTGTGACACTCACAGCATGGGCTATATCAGGTCGTGTACATAGCATGGCATACATGAGGCTCCCTATTGCAGAAGCATAAGGGATCTTGCTCATGCGTTCTATTTCCTCAGGTGTGCTGGGGCACATCTTCTTGGAAAGATGAATACCATGTCTGAAGGGTATTAATCCCCTCTTAGAGTTTTCCATACTAAACCTCTTTAGTACTTTCCTCTATGTACATCTTCTGTGAAAGTCCTAGCATCCTATTCGGTCTATCCCTATAGACCTTAATTCCTAGAATAAAGGATGCTTCACCTAGGTCTTTCATGGAGAATTCCTTGGACAACCACATCTTGACTGATGTCAACATGGGAATATCATTCCCAATAAGGAGGATGTCATCCACGTACAATACGAGGAAGACAACAGCGCTCCCACTGACCCTTTTGAAAACACATGGTTCCTCTTCATTTTTGATGAAACCAAACTTTTTGATCACATCATTGAAACGAGTGTTCCAGCTCCGAGATGCTTGCTTAAGTCCATATATGGACCTTTGCAGCTTGCAAACCTTGTGATCAGTATCACTGGATGTGAAACCTAGCGGCTGTTCCATATAGATATCTTCCTCAAGATATCCATTTAGGAATGCCGTTTTCACGTCCATTTGCCATATTTCATAATCGAAATAGGCTGCAACAGGCAAGCAATGTGCGGATGGATTTTAGCATAGCTACTGGGGAAAAGGTATCCTGATAGTCAATGCCTTCGCGTTGACTATAACCTTTTGCCACTAGTCTAGCCTTGAATGTCTCCACATTCCCATCTGCACCAATCTTTCTCTTGAAGATCCATTTACACCCAATAGGTACTATACCTTCTGGTGGATCTACCAAGGTCCAGACTTGGTTTGAGTGCATCGAGTCAATTTCTGACTGCATTGCCTCTAAGCCATTTCTCGGAGTCGATATCTGATATCGCCTCGTTGTAGGTTTTGGGATCATCACCATGAGCACCATTACCTACGAGGAACATTTCCTCTACTCCTCTGAAATAATACCTAAGTATCTTTCAGGGGGACGGGAAAACTCTTTCCGATCTACGAGGTGGAGGAGGTAGTGTTCTTATTGGCTCAACCTGATTTGGTTCCAATTGGTCCTTAGCTCGTTCTGCTTGTGAGACTTTCTCATCAAGCTTAATCTGCTTTCCAATGCCGCTATCTTGAATAAACTATTTTTCAAGAAAGATGGCATGTCGACTCACAATCACATTGTGGTCTTCTGGAATGTAGAAATAGTATCCTAATGACTCTTTAGGATATCCTATGAATCGAGCTCTGAAAGGACCTAAACTCTAACTTGTCCGCTTGTTGTCTTTTGACATGAGCCGGACAACCCCAAATTCTGAGATGACTCAGACTTGGTTTCTTACCGTGCCATATCTCATACGGTGTGGTAGGAACGGTTTTAGAGGGAACCCTATTCAGTAGATAGAATTGAAGTTAACAATGAATGTCCCCAAAGAAAATCAGGGAGGTCTGTGAAGCTCATCATGGATCGAACCATATCCAATAGAGTCCGATTTCTCCATTCTGAAACCCCGTTGAGTTGAGGTGTTCCTGTGGAGTCCATTGAGAGACTATGCCATTTTCCTTGAAGATAGTCTAGGAATTCCCGGCTAAGGTATTCACCTCCTCGATCTGATCGAAGAACCTTAATGGGTTTTTCCAGTTTGTTTTTCTACTTCATGTCTGAATTCTTTGAACTTTTCAAAAGCTTCAGACTTGTGTCTCATAAGATACACATACCCATACCTAGACAGATCATCGGTAAAGGTAATGAAGTAGACAAAATTGCCTCTAGCCGGCACATCAAATGGGCCGCACACATCAGTATGTACTAGGGCAAGGAGATCTGTGGCCCTCTCCCCATGTCCAACAAAAGGGAGTTTGGTCATTTTGCCTTGAAGACAAGATTCACAAGTTGGATATGACTCGAAAGTCAATGGACTCAATAGCCCATTTTTCTCCAATTTGTTGATCCTATCTTCTGCTATATGACCTAATCTCAGGTGCCATAGATATCTGTCGTTTGGACTATCCCTAGGTCGTTTGGCATTCACGTTTTGCTCGATAGTTAGAATAGGTACATCAATATGTAGCTGATAAAGACCATTAATAAGGAAACCATTTGCAATTTTATTTCTTTCATAAAGAATGTTACAATGGTCCTTAAAGAAGGTAATCACATAACCTTCTTGTGCTAAGCATGAAACAGAAATCAAATTCCTGCTAGCTGCAGGCACATAATAACAGTCTTTCAAAACTAAGTCTAAACCAGATGGTAATCGAAGAGGGTATGTTCCCACGGCTACTGCAGCAACTCTTGCTCCATTACCGATGCGTAGGATCATGTCTCCATCCCTCAGCCTCCTGCTATCCTCAAGACCCTGCATAGAAGTGCACAGATGAGCACTAGAACCAGAGTCAAGCACCCAACTGGATGCAGAAGAAACCGTAAGGTTAGACTCAATAACGAGCATACCTCCAGAAGGACCTTCCTTCTTGTTCTTCAGGGTGGCCAGGTAAGTAGGGCAGTTCCGCTTCCAATGGCCGTCGCTGTTGCAATGGAAACACTTTCCTTTGACATCGGCCTTTTCTTCGGCTTCTGCCTTCTTCTTCTTTGATCCTTCCACCTTTTGCTTTTTCACAGACTTCTTTTTCTTTCCATAAGACTTTCTTTTGGAAGAAGTCCGTTCCATAGCAAGAACTGAGCCTTTAGAACCTTTCATAGAAAGCTCAGCGGTAACCAGCATATTCAT
>QRFJ01001587.1:82387-123667 GCA_006176705.1 Cocos nucifera
CTATGGTCAGGAGCAATTTATGAGTTAATAATGATTATTCATGTCTTAAATTTTCAACTCTTGAAAATATGAATTATCATTACCATTAACTCAAAGGATGTATCACAGACACTAAATACACATTATGTGATAGAAAATAACCATTTATTGATTTTAGTCAAAATTACAATTTTGCCCCTAGAAGTGTATTACAAGTGTCAGCCAATTCTGGCTTCTAGGGCACATATATCTAACAATCTCCCACTTGTCCTAAAGCCAATTGGCTACAAGTCTAAGTCCCATCTTCTCAAGGTGGGCTTCGATCTTCTGCTGGCCCAACGGCTTTGTAAGTGGGTCTGCCACATTATCTGGGAGTCGACTCTCTTGACTCGACATAACCTTTCTGAGGTAATCGCTGCTATCACCGTTTGCTTCACCTCTTTCAGCTGAAGCTCTTCCATTGCACACAAACAGACTCCCAGATGTCGACTTTCGATCATCTATATCGGACATGAAAGTTCTGAGTCTGTGTATCCCTGGACCAGGAGTTCTCCGTTACCAAAGACCAGCATCATATCCTTAGTTCTTCTCAAGTACTTAAGGATACATTTCACAGAAGTCCAGTGTTCTTCACCTGGATTTGACTGATATCTGCTTGTGACACTCACAGCATGGGCTATATCAGGTCGTGTACATAGCATGGCATACATGAGGCTCCCTATTGCAGAAGCATAAGGGATCTTGCTCATGCGTTCTATTTCCTCAGGTGTGCTGGGGCACATCTTCTTGGAAAGATGAATACCATGTCTGAAGGGTATTAATCCCCTCTTAGAGTTTTCCATACTAAACCTCTTTAGTACTTTCTCTATGTACATCTTCTGTGAAAGTCCTAGCATCCTATTCGGTCTATCTCTATAGACCTTAATTCCTAGAATAAAGGATGCTTCACCTAGGTCTTTCATGGAGAATTCCTTGGACAACCACATCTTGACTGATGTCAACATGGGAATATCATTCCCAATAAGGAGGATGTCATCCACGTACAATACGAGGAAGACAACAGCGCTCCCACTGACCCTTTTGAAAACACATGGTTCCTCTTCATTTTTGATGAAACCAAACATTTTGATCACATCATTGAAATGAGTGTTCCAGCTCCGAGATGCTTGCTTAAGTCCATATATGGACCTTTGCAGCTTGCAAACCTTGTGATCAGTATCACTGGATGTGAAACCTAGCGGCTGTTCCATATAGATATCTTCCTCAAGATATCCATTTAAGAATGCCATTTTCACGTCCATTTGCCATATTTCATAATCGAAATAGGCTGCAACAGCAAGCAATGTGCGGATGGATTTTAGCATAGCTACTGGGGAAAAGGTATCCTGATAGTCAATGCCTTCGCGTTGACTATAACCTTTTGCCACCAATCTAGCCTTGAATGTCTCCACATTCCCATCTGCACCAATCTTTCTCTTGAAGATCCATTTACATCCAATAGGTACTATACCTTCTGGTGGATCTACCAAGGTCCAGACTTGGTTTGAGTGCATCGAGTCAATTTCTGACTGCATTGCCTCTAGCCATTTCTCGGAGTCGATATCTGATATCGCCTCGTTGTAGGTTTTGGGATCATCACCATGAGCACCATTACCTACGAGGAACATTTCCTCTACATCCTCTGAAATAATACCTAAGTATCTTTCAGGGGGACGGGAAACTCTTTCCGATCTACGAGGTGGAGGAGGTAGTGTTCTTATTGGCTCAACCTGATTTGGTTCCACTTGGTCCTTAGCTCGTTCTGCTTGTGAGACTTTCTCATCAAGCTTGATCTATTTTCCAATGCCGCTATCTTGAATAAACTATTTTTCAAGAAAGATGGCATGTCGACTCACAATCACATTGTGGTCTTCTGGAATGTAGAAATAGTATCCTAATGACTCTTTAGGATATCCTATGAATCGAGCTCTAAAGGACCTAAACTCTAACTTGTCCGCTTGTTGTCTTTTGACATGAGCCGGACAACCCCAAATTCTGAGATGACTCAGACTTGGTTTCTTACCGTGCCATATCTCATACGGTGTGGTAGGAACGGTTTTAGAGGGAACCCTATTCAGTAGATAGATTGAAGTTAACAATGAGTGTCCCCAAAGAAAATCAGGGAGGTCTGTGAAGCTCATCATGGATCGAACCATATCTAATAGAGTCCGATTTCTCCGTTCTGAAACCCCGTTGAGTTGAGGTGTTCCTGGTGGAGTCCATTGAGAGACTATGCCATTATCCTTGAGATAGTCTAGGAATTTCCTGCTAAGGTATTCACCTCCTCGATCTGATCGAAGAACCTTAATGGGTTTTCCTGTTTGTTTTTCTACTTCATGTCTGAATTCTTTGAACTTTTCAAAAGCTTCAGACTTGTGTCTCATAAGATACACATACCCATACCTAGACAGATCATCGGTAAAGGTAATGAAGTAGACAAAATTGCCTCTAGCCGGCACATCAAATGGGCCGCACACATCAGTATGTACTAGGGCAAGGAGATCTGTGGCCCTCTCCCCATGTCCAACAAAAGGGAGTTTAGTCATTTTGCCTTGAAGACAGGATTCACAAGTTGGATATGACTCGGAAGTCAATGGACTCAATAGCCCATTTTTCTCCAATTTGTTGATCCTATCTTCTGCTATATGACCTAATCTCAGGTGCCATAGATATCTGTCGTTTGGACTATCCCTAGGTCGTTTGGCATTCACGTTTTGCTCGATAGTTAGAACAGGTACATCAATATGTAGCTGATAAAGACCATTAATAAGGAAACCATTTGCAATTTTATTTCTTTCATAAAGAATGTTACAATGGTCCTTAAAGAAGGTGATCACATAACCTTCTTGTGCTAAGCATGAAACAGAAATCAAATTCCTGCTGGCTGCAGGCACAAAATAACAGTCTTTCAAAACTAAGTCTAAACCAGATGGTAATCGAAGAGGGTATGTTCCCACGGCTACTGCAGCAACTCTTGCTCCATTACCAATGCGTAGGATCATGTCTCCATCCCTCAGCCTCCTGCTATCCTCAAGACCCTGCATAGAAGTGCACAGATGAGCACTAGAACCAGAGTCAAGCACCCAACTGGATGCAGAAGAAACCGTAAGGTTAGACTCAATAACGAGCATACCTCCAGAAGGACCTTCCTTCTTGTTCTTCAGGGTGGCCAGGTAAGTAGGGCAGTTCCGCTTCCAATGGCCGTCGCTGTTGCAATGGAAACACTTTCCTTTGCCATCGGCCTTTTTCTTCGATTCTGCCTTCTTCTTCTTTGATCCTTCCACCTTTTGCTTTTTCACAGACTTCTTTTTCTTTCCATAAGACTTTCTTTTGGAAGAAGTCCGTTCCATAGCAAGAACTGAGCCTTTAGAACCTTTCATAGAAAGCTCAGCGGTAACCAGCATATTCATTAACTCGGCCAAGGAATTCTGAAGTTTATGCATGTGGTAATTCATGATGAATTGCCCATATGCATCAGTCAAGGATTGCAGAATAATATCGTTCTGCAGGTCCAAGTCCAACTTCACACCGAGCTTCTCAAGCTCTTCCATGTCCTTGATCATTGTCAGACAGTGATCTTGGACTGACTGCCCATCACGCATCTTAGCCTTAAAAAGTCATTTTGTGACTTGATATTTGGCTGCGCGACTCTGTTCACCAAACATCTCCTGCAGGTGAGCCAACATTTGGCGAGCAGTCCCGATATCCTCATGTTGGCGCTGGAGCTCATCAGACATCGAGCCCAACATGTAATATCTGGCCTTATTATCTTCGTCAATCCATTTTTCCAGAGACGCTCTCTGTTCAACAGATGGACGGGCTGGTAATGTGGGAGGGTCCTGGTCCAAAACATGGGTTAACTTCTCGGAACCCAAAATAATTTTGTAGTTCCTGAGCCAATCTTTATAATTGGGTCCAGTCAGTCTATGTGTGTCCAGGATACGTGCCAATGGGTTTGACGCAGACATATTCCTGTAGAGAGTCAAAGATTCTAGTTAGATACTGTAATTTTGACTTGACCAATTTGTTTAGGGATTTTATTTTTAAACAAATTAGCTCCCACTATTTTCTCGGATCCCTACACTCCCTCTGTAGAGATGCGAAAATCTCCACGATTAATGATTTCTAGTGGGTGGTGCGGTCTCACCAACTGACTCATCACCTCACCTAACAGTTATTGGTGATGGGTTAGCCAATGAGTGAACAACTCTTGTTCAATGATTCTCTAATCATGGTGCACCCAAACTTGGTCTCTAATTCATGAATCTCACCGTATCCGAAATATTGATCCACTCCTTAGTTAAGTCAGACCCACCATTTGCATAGACTGGGTTCCTAATTGAGTCTCTCACCGTATCCAGAATATTGAGCCTCAACTCATCCTCCAGCCCATAGCATCCAATGCCTAATAGACATGGTTGCATCTTCCCGGTGCAACTGAGCCACTGTATCCAGCCGAGAACAATCAACCCCGGGAAGGGCCCGCACATCTACAATGGTGGAAGACCTCAGACTTAATCTTTTCTTAGGGAGAATTGATTCAGGTCTCATTAAACTAGACTTGGCTTAGTCATAACAATTATGACTAACCTAGTGGCATGGGTTAGCTCGGATTATTGACCACCTCAGATCAGAACTGTGTCAACAGATATGGCCAGGTAAGTGAGACCGGTGGAAGGAATATGCCATTAACTCGTACAAGAACGCATTCAGGTCGAGTAGCTTCCAATTAAAAACCAGTCGGTCGTCTATGTGCCAAACTTACCTTAGACACCAAATTGTTGAGTCAGAACCAATTGGGTTAGCCTACAATCCAGACTCTAACCTCTGAGCCTAATTAGGTCTTGCTTGATCGTGACTCGATCTTGACCCAGACTTAATCCTATTAGGCTGGTCAATTTAAGCATTGTTGATCCCATCTAACCAACTCTTGATTCGGTTTGATCAACCGCTTAGACCTAATTGAGCTACCCAAGCCCGAACCCAGTATTATGAATATGTCTTAGATCTGAAATTCTCAATTTTAGACCTAATTAATATTCCATAAACTTAATTCTTAATTAAGTAGGGTTCATAAACAAAATATGCACAATAAATCCTAGGGTTTCAGGATCTAGGGTTTTGCAGAAAGTAAGTTTTGGGTTTCTGATTAAGGACGAACACGCAGCACCCCTACACATCATAAGAACACCCCATCGAATGGGAAGAGAGGGCCTTTAAACCCTTCTTCGTTCTTATGACCGGACGGCCAAGAGGAACGCCTTAATCAGGAACATTCAATACTACAAAACAATATCAGATCTATATCATATATCTCATATATAAAGTAGATCTAATCATGGCATATTTTGCATACATCTCATGTATCAAATCATGCATATTTTTAGATCTAAATTATCTCATAATAATCTAAAAAATTAGATTTAAATTGATCTAATCAAAATAAATTCTAATCTAGATAATTATGTAGAACTATTCTACAACTAGTCTAGACATGCATCAATCATATCTCATATGATATTCAAAAATTAAATAATTTTTATTTGCTATTTTTTAGATGTTATTATAACACTTATAATATCAAAAAATAGTAAATAAAAAGATCTAAAACATGATTTAATCAGATTAAATCAAAAATATGCAAGAATATTCTATAGAACTATTCTATTCTAGAACTAGTCATGCATATCTTCTAATCTTAGATCCAAATTATTTAATTTTAATTTTTTCTGATTTTAGATCTGATCACATCTCATGTGACATCTGAAATCAATTATTTTCTAATTAAAATAAATTTAAAATCAGATCTAAATAATTTAGAACCATGGCTCTGATACCAGTTGAAGGGAAATCCTGATTTCCCGGTCCAGGTTCGTTCAGATCTGATCAGATCAAGAGATATATTTCAAAAATTTTTCTCTTGATCCCAATCAGATCTTGATATGTTTTCAGATCTGATTCTTATTATTTTAATAAAATAAAATTAAAAGATAAATTAAATCAAATTTAATTTACCTGATCTGGGTAATCCTATTACCCTGTTGATGATCCTGTTTGCAGCGGAAGGTTCTGGATCTTAGCCACGCAAGCGCCTGGCCTCTACCGGTATCCACTCGGGTTGGATCTGGAGATCCTCTTCTTCTCTATCACACCTCCAAAAATCAGATCTGGATCTGATCTGGAGGATCTTCAAAACTCTTTTGAAGATGAGCAGTCGTCCTTTGCAGCAGCGCAGCCTTCTTATTTTTGATCGCCTTTCTTTGATCTGAATCGCACCAACCAAGGTCCAAAACTCCTTTTGGACGTGGAGAGCAAGGGGAGAAGAGACTATGGCATGGAGAAGGAGGGGAGAGGCAGCCTTGGGGCATGGAGAAACTATGATCTCATCATATCTCTTATCTCATACAATCTGAGTTGGATACAGGGTCTTATTTATAGACTAGCTGTGATCCAACTCCTCTTCTTCCCAACCAATCACAACCCTTTGTGAAATCAGATCTAAATCTGATTGGTGGGAATAGAGTCCCCTGGATTCCTCCTTAGAGGGTGCCTAAGACCAGTCAAAGTTGGTTCTTAGAAGAACTCTAATTGGAATCCAAAAAGGAGATGGAGTCCTTGTCCAACAAGGACTCCTAGGCGCCTCCAACTTGGGCACACGCCTAGGGTGGCGTGCGCCCTTCTCCTTGCCAGGTTCTGGCAGGGGGACAGGCCCCCACCAGCTCTCCAATAGGTGCATGACATGTGGTCAAAAGTCAAAGTGTCAATGGTCAACGTTTGACCAGTCAAAGGTAGACTTTTGACCAAAGTCAAAGAACAAGAAATGGCAGGTGACCAAAAATGGCAGGTAGTGTCTTACAAATAAGACAACCTTTTCTGACTTGGACAACCTCCTGTCAGACCATATGAAGGCCTCTGTTTGAGCACAAACTCCTTTGGCTCAGACAGGACAACTTATTTATGATAGCAAAAGAAGAACGTTAGGTTCAATCGAGTGCTAGCACGATTTCCTTGAACCTAATTGAATCTCATTCAGATCAATTGAACTAGATCAGTTCAATTGATGATCACCAGATTCAAACCCTTGTTTGTGTGACCCAGTTAGGTTCAGTTCTGTATGGTAATGGGATATGTCATGATCTCTATCATCGACATCATCGAAACTCCTTTCGATGGATCAGAACTCTTCTGATTCGAACAGCTAGAATGATCGATCATCTAAATCATTCTAATTGCTCCCAAAATCCACCAGTGACACCTAGCAGTATATGGTGGCAACCCATCAGAGCTGAATGCGAACCTCTTGGTGCAGCTACCTGTGTGATTCAGTTCTTCTATCTTGAGCCCCGATCAGATTAGGGTTAAGGTGAACTCGTCAAACCCTAGTCTCTGTCATATGATGTAATCATTCGATTCGAGTCCAATGTGAAAATCTAAATAGAAACTCTTTCTATTATTTCACTCTACCATGGCCATGGATTTCTGGACTTGATTCTCATGATCATCATAGGGCTACTCCTCTACCACCGAGGTAGATAGATTCCATCTTGATGCAATCCAGTTCCTACAATGAACATGTCATAGCCAACATACACCTCAGGGTTCCATATGGCTAGGAGACCGAGTAATGGTGTAGTCAAACTATAACACCCTCAAGGTGAACTGCCGATGCATCTCAGGTCAAAGAACCAGACACACTACTGCAGCATCGAGTCAGTCATTGACGAGAAGGTAGACTCCCTAATGACTACTCGAGGTGGTCACGCTCAGTGCCCTCGTTCTCTAACGAGTACCTGTACTCTCGCTCCGGTGTCTCCACACCGTAGACTCAAGACTCATCTACTAAAGAGAAGCGATTGTACACCAACCTTCCGGATCAATCACCATCCTCGTGATGATCCTATGGTCAGGAGCAATTTATGAGTTAATAATGATTATTCATGTCTTAAATTTTCAACTCTTGAAAATATGAATTATCATTACCATTAACTCAAAGGATGTATCACAGACACTAAATACACATTTATGATAGAAAATAACCCATTTATTGATTTTAGTCAAAATTATAATTTTGCCCCTAGAAGTGTATTACAAGTGTCAGCCAATTCTGGCTTCTAGGGCACATATATCTAACATCGTCTTCACTTTTGGGCATGAATTCACCTCCATAGGATGCATCTATCATCTATCTATACTGGTCTCCTAAGCACTCATAGAAAGATTGAACGATTTGCCACTTAGACAGACCATGGTGTGGATATTTTCTAAGAAGTTCTTTAAGTCTCTCCTATGACTCATGAATTTGTTCTCCTGAAAGCTGAGCAAATCTAGTGATGGCTCTTCTCATGGTATTGGTTCGGCCTATGGGATAATTTTTTTAAAAAAATTCATATTACAATTCAGCCTAAGTTTTAATTGGTCTTCCTATTATGCCAAGCCAATACTTGGCTTTGTCTTTTAGTTAAAAAGAGAATAAAACTAATCTAGGAGCATCCTTAGTTAAATTTTGGATTTTCATCGTAGAGCAGATTTCTAAAAATTCATTCAGATAGTTGTAAGGATCAACATTTGTGTTTCCATAAAAGGATGGGAGCATCTAGATTGTGATCAGCTTGATCTCATAGTAGATAGCATGGATATCAGGTACTTGGATACAAGTTGAAGGATTATATGTGGAAGGAATAAAGTATTCCTTCATTTATCTAGGTGGTTCTCTAAAATTTCTAGCCATTTGACTATTGGATTAATATGATTTAGCCATTCAATTTTATAATTAGATTCAACTAGGTCAGGTAAAGCGATCTCCTGTAGTGCATGTACTAGTGCAATCGTATCATGTAGTTCAATTTTTTTTTAGATTTTATTTATTTATTTTTATTATTTTATTATTTATTAATATTTATTTTTTTAAAAAAATATTATTTTATTTATTTAATTTAATTTAGTTTAATTTAATTTATTTTTATTTTATTTTACTTTTGGAGGCCAAAAGGAGAAGAAAGAAAGAAGAGTTCTAAAGAAGAGATCCTAAAGAATCCTATAACTAAGAAGAAAGAAAAAAATTAGGTTTAATATTTTAGTTAGCAATTAAGTTAGGCAAACAATCCTGACTAAGGGTTATCCTAGATCTAGACAACTCCTAACTGCCAAAATCACCTTCAAGCCCTCTAAGTATAAGATCAGCCACTCAACTAGCCAGATAAGTGTAAAATCGGTGGGAGTTCCCTCGTTGCTTGCCTTAGACACCAATGATGCTTGATTAGGTAAGTTAACGAAATCAATTAAATAATTACCTTCCTTCGGGAGGAAGTCCATAAACCACTTGCCTTAGACACCAATCAATTGACTAATCCTAACTCGATCCAACTCTTGGAGTTTCTTGTCCTATTGAGCTAGAGTTCCTAGGACCGATATCTAATTGATTTTAATTAAAGGCTTAGGTTAATACAAGATGCTGGTTGGTTGTTTATGGGCCAAGAAAGGATGATCAAATTCCTACCTTATCTTATTTAATGGATTGTAACCTTATGTTGATTTAGAGATGAGTATGCACAATCACTTTCAGACAAGAGATTCTATGCAACTAAATTAGATACATGAAGCTAATTGAACTTGAAAAGCTTATCTTATCTCTAGCGATCACCAAAAAAATAAAAATAAAAATAAAAATAAAACTAATATGATGAATGCTTTAAGTAGTTATAGATTCTAATCTTGACATGAAGCTTTTAATTAGTTTTAAATGGATATTTTTAATTTAATTTAAAAATAAAATGAATAATAAGAAAAAAGAGATCTAGGGTTCAGGTTGATCTCACCAAGCAAAATTGAAAGCTTCCTCCTTGCTCTAATCTTTTTGTTCTTTTTTTTCTTTCTCTTTTTTTTCTACAAAGAAAAAAAGTTTGTAGGCTACATTTACAAAAAAAATAAAAAAAATTATTTACAATCAATTTATAAAAAAATTAAAGAAATCAAAAAAAATTTAATGCTCATGCCTTCCCCGTCAACAACGCCAAAAACTTGGTGTGTTTGTCGGAATTACTTTTTATTTATAGAAAATTAAAGAAATCAAAAGAAATTAGCATCTATGCCTTCCCCATCAATGATGCCAAAAACTTGGCATATTTGCCAGAATTATTCTTAATTTACAAGAAAATCAAAAAAATCAAAAGAATTTAATACTCATGCCATCCCCCGCAATGGTGCCAAAAACATAATAAGAGCATGTTGCCCAGAGGTCGCAATCCAAAATAGAGGGTGAATTGGATTTATAAAAAAATTTGATCAAATCTAAAATCTAATCAATAATGTGCTTTACTTAAATTAATTCAGCTTGATATGATTTTGTAGTATATGCAGCAGAATCAAATGTGTACGAAACTATGCAAGAATTATGGCTAAGCTAAACAAGTAGTAATACAAATAAAGCAAGAACTAAAGACAAGTAAAGCAAGAGAATAAAGAACACAATTACAAACACTTAAAGTTTATAGTGGTTCAGAGCAATCTGCTCCTACGTTCACTCTCCAAGCTTTTCTTAGAATTTGCACTATAATCTTTTCTTGATTACAGTGTGTTTATTTTTACAGGCTCACAAACAAAATCCAGTTGGTTTTCTAGGCTTACTAACCAAAATCTAATATCATTAATTTTTCTAGGCTCACTAACAATTCAATTGATTTTCAATAAGAGCACCAACCATAACCTTTACAACATCCAATTATGGGCTTGGACTGGCCTAATCTCTAAGTTTAATTCTTTCCCCCAAAGAAACTTATAAAGAAGCAAAAAAATATAAGTTTCAGTACAAAATAGAAAATAAAAATTAAAACTCTTTGAAGCTTGAAGAAGTTACTGTTGGATTGCTCAAATGATGCTTTAACTTCTCTTCTTGATGCTTGAGAGGATGTGGAAGATGATAAAGATAGATCCTCTTAAAAGCCCTCTGATTTAGAAGCTTGATTCCTCTTTATTCTCTCTCTTTTCAATGATATTCAATATTTCCTCCAAGAAATAATGATTTCTCTTTCAAATCTTCTTAGCTTATTTTTCAATTTAATCTCTAGCCTTTTATATCTTTAATCAATGCTGAAGGATTAGTGATAAGTACCATAAATTCATCAATAAAAGCATTGATTTATGAATTAATTCATATTTATTTTTAAGAATTAATGATCAATTTATATATATTTTTAAGAAATTAATATTTTTAATAATTAAAAATTAATAAAAATTTAGAAATAAAATTTTATTATCAATGGAAAGAGCTCATTTTTTTTTATCATAACAAAATAAGTTTGAAGCAAAACGAAGCTAAAATGGACTAGATATAAATTTTTAAAGATAAAAAAAATTAAATAAAAAATAAAAAAAGAAAAATGGCTCAGCGAGCTCCATAAGTGAAGCCGTAAAGCCAAGCTAAGCTGTTGAAGCTGACTCAGCTATAGAAGCCGCTAGTCGGTCCACAAAATCAAGTATGGATCGCCAGCTCAGCAATAGAGAGCGAATCAGAGGATGCCATGTGGAGAACCAAGACCCTTAAAGGGTTTACAAAAAAATAGTCGCGGCTCATGGGGTAGTTTGGTCTTTTCACTCGACGAAAGAAGGCACTGATAGGTCTAGGCATTTGATGCTGCCAGTCCATAGGGTTCACAGCTATAGTAAACATGTGATTGTGCAGTCCCGATCGCTTGCGATTTTGATCCAACGGCTGCCACTTTTTTCAGTTCGATCAAGCTTTAGATTTCATCCCGACCACCATCGGATGGGCACTCATGCTCTAAACGACCATCGAACGATTGACGAAGCTCCCGATGGCAATTTAAACACCCAACACTCCATCGGATCAGATTATTCGTTGTGATCAAGATAATAAATGCATGATCAACGGCCAGATTTTCTTCATTAGAGCTTGATCGGATGGTCAGAATTTAATCTGACTTGATCTAGGCTGATACACTTCCAATTTTAATATTTTTTGGACCATTTGATCCCATCTAATGGCCAAATTTCATCTAGAGCAACAAAACTCATCTAGGACTCTTTTTAATCCAAATTTCACTCGGATTTCTTCCTATTTTGATGATTAAAATGTTCTAAGTCCCACATTGCCTGCAGAAGAAGTCTCCAACCCTCCTAGCTCAATAAATAAAACCCCAGGCCTCAAGAGTTTAGTGTCTTTGGTTAAGATAAAGCTTTGGTATAAGATAAAGCTAGGCTTGGGTTAAAGGCTGCTTCAAGACAACTAGTGCCGAGAGGAAGAGCTGGGCTTCTACACCATCTTTCCACCAATGTCGATCCAAGATCAAAGATCAGCCTATTTTAATTTTTATTTTTTTTTTCTTTTCTTTTAATTCCATGTATTTAAATTTTAAAAATTTAATTAATATAAATTTTATTTTTATGCACTTTAATTTTAATTTTTTATTTTTATTGTAATTTAATTTCTTCATTTTAATTATTGCTTTTTATTTTATTGCAAGTAGATACTAAGATCTAACTAGTAAATCTTAGTACCAAGTTTAAATTTCTGCATCTTTTAATTTTTGCTTTTTATTTTTTGACTTTATTTTTATTTTCAAATTTTTTTTTTTTATAAAATCAAAGATTTCAAATCTAAAATACTACTTTTCCTATGGATTCGACTTGACTCACTGCTATCTACATATTTTTAATTGATTTAAGAAGTCAGATTTAAACTGATAAATACGGTATCTTAACGACAACATCATGATCTATCAAGTAGTAGCCATTTAGAGATATTGGAGAGCTTTTATTGGATATTAAATGCATCAATAATGAGCAGAAAAACTAGCCGTTATAGGATTTTCCACCATAGGGGATGCCCCATGGGTCGCCCATTTTTTCATTGAGCGTCCCATAGGTCATCCCTTTTACAACAAGCAAGAAAATTATTTTCTGCTCTACACTCAAGACCTGTAGGAGATGACCCAGGGGTCGCTCCTTTTCATAGGATAACCCAGGGGTCATCCCTTTTCAGTGTGCCACTCCCAATCTTGTATGCCATCATGCCAAATCAAAAAGGAATGACCTAGGGGTCACCTCCTTTTGCCCAAACTTATTTTTTTTTCATTTTTTGACTTTCAAATCTTTCTAAATTACCTCCAAAAGTTTTGAATTCTTCTCTAATGCTTTTGAAGCTTCCAAAAAATATTGTCTTAATCTCCAACTTGATGAAATGATAGCTTTGACCTTCTCCAAGTATCTTTATCAATTCAACTTTTGAAATCTTTTAAATTACCTTTAAAGATTCTAAAATATTCTTTAATGCTCTTGAGACTTCTGAAAAATATTTTCTTGATCTCCAACTTGGTGAAATTATGATTTTGCCCTTCTTAAAGCATCTTTATCAATTCAACTTTCTTGAAGCTCTTGACTTGGTGATTTTTATGTAGATCTTTTCTTGGATTAATTTCTTCAATTTGAATACCTGAAAAGACCAATTTCTATTCTTAAAATATATGGTTAAATACTTGAACACTCAAAGTTTGACAATCATCAAAATCAATCATGAGATCAACAATCTCTTCCTTTTTAATGATGGCAAAACTTTGAGTATATGCAAAGAAATAAAATTTGATGTATTTCAATAAATTAGCTAGTATAAATCATGAAGTGATAATATGTATAAATATAAATGCACACTTCATGAAGGCTTCCATTTAACTTAAATTCATATTCATAGATTTTAAAAGACTTTCAATAAGCTCCACGACATGTATTATAGGCTCAAGCATAGCATATACTCAATAAATCTTCTCTCCTTTTTTGACAGCATCAAAAAGCTTAAGGGAAGGATCTAAGATTTATCATGAAAATCAATATATTTTAAGTCAAAATTGATTCAAAAAATTAAATTCAAAAAATTAATTCAAACAAATCATCTCTCATTCGAAAACTTGGCTTTTGATTCAAAAAATATATTAAAATTTTAGAAATTAGCTTATCAAGGATTTGAATTAAGCATAACATTTTATTCAAAATTTATTCTCTCCTTTTATAAAAAAAATATTCTTATGGGAAGAAATAAGGAATATCATCAAAATCAATCAAAATTCAGATAAATATATCAAATTCAAAAAATTTTAATTTAAGTTTAAGAGGGTATTAAATTTGAATTTCATGAAATATTTAATATGAAAGGTAAGCATGTTTGATATCAAATTCATATTAATGTCACTCTCTTTCTTTTCAAAATATTTAAATATTAATTTTATCAAGATATTTGAGGGATAGGACTTTTTCAAGATATTTTAGAACAATTGATACCAAGTAAAGTATGTCCAAAGCCAAAATTCTATTTGATATCATTCCTCTCCTCCTTTTTGATAGCATAAAAAAAAAACTCATGGCAAGGATTAAAAAAAAAAACTCATGGCAAGGATTAAAAAAAAATTATGAAAATCAATAAGATATAAGAATGTTTCAAACAAGAGATGTATCAAATTAAAGTCAAATAAATCATTTTTCTTTTGAAAAATTATCTTTTGATTTAAAATATATTTAAAACATCACTTCTCTTTCAGAAAATAGCTTTAATTCAAATATCAAAGATTCCTCTCCTTTTTGAATGAGTATGATCTTTTAAATCAGATTTTCAAATATACACTTTAAGCTTTAAGAGGAATAAAGCATTTCAAAAGATTTGAATATGAAATCAAGCATAATATATACTCTAATATTTGATCTTTTTTTTTAAAGAAATTTCAATCAATTAAGTTTGAAAAAGATATATATCAAAAATATATCAAGCAAGTCAATGATAGTATTAGAGAAAAAATAATTTTATAATAATTTCTAAATGCATATCAAAAGTTTTTTATTATATTTAGATTTTTAAATGAGTTTCAAAATTAAAAGTATGTATCAAAATTAATTTATTTGAAGTAAGAATATGTTTCAAATTTAATTTAACTCCAAAATTATCAAGTTCATGCAATTCAGCATATGAATAATATCTAAATTCATAAATAATTTTTGATATTGAAAATCAATTTATTTATCTAATACTACTTCTTAATAACTGCATGTAAGTATAATTAGAAAAAAAATTATAAGGTACCTGATTAAGAGTCTAAAATCAATTAAAGCAAAGCTCAAAATGAAAAAAATTTAAGATAAATGATTGAGAATTTAAAATCAATATTGAAATTTATTAATATTTATAATTAAATTTAAATTAGTTAACTTAATCAATATCTCTTTTTGTAAATTAAAAAATTCATCACATAATATTTTCTCCCCTTTTTCTATAATTCTTACAGAATAGATTTTAATGTTTAAAATTATTCTCCCCCATTTTCTTTCAAGTTAAGCATAATTAATTGATACCACATTAATCTTAATTAATATAAATTTAACTTTTAAGCTTAGATTTTTAAATTTGATTGATACAAAGTTAGTAATCATTTTATCTTTGGTGTTTTCTCTCCCTTACTTTTGTAAATAAAGCTATTTTAAAATTAAATAAAATTTTAAGAAAACAAGCATCAATTGAGTGAATTAAGTATTAAATTATGCATTCAATCCAAATAAACATAGCATTCACTCATGTAGAAACTAAATTTTTTTAAAAATTTACTTTTTATTTACTTCGAAAGATGTTTACAATGATAACAATCCATTAAAAATCTAGAAGTATGCCATGTAGATGTACTTCTCAATTTTAATTAATAAAAACTTTAAGCTTCAAAAATTTGAATAATAAAGTCTTGAAAATACTTCTCTTCACTTTGATATTAAAGTAAATCATCAAGACATATATCACAAGAATTTATCTCAAACGTTACAATAACTAGAATATAGCCATGTAAATTCAGATTTGAGACAAAGCAACTATTCTTTTATCTTGATATAAATTATGATAGGGTTTTGAGAATTGCTTGTTTATACTATTTGAAAGAAGTTTTTATTTATTTCTTTGAGCTTTATAAGTCCAAGATTGATAGATCCTTCTAAAACTAGAAATTTGAATAATGTTTGACATTTTTCTTTTGAAAAATATCTCTTTTTTTCTTAAGTAGTATCAATCAATTTGAAGCATAAAGGTACCAATCTTATAATTTATTTAAGGTATAATGTCAAAAATATATTCATGCAAACTAGATTAAACACAATGATATTTTCTTCTATTTATCAAAGATAAAGCAATAGAATACAAGACAATAATGATCTATGTGATATCAATCATTAAAATTTTTTATCAAAAAAGATAAATCAATTAAATTCATATCAAATTATTTTGATAAGTTAATTTGAATTGACATCAACAGATCATACAAAATAAATCATAGAGAGATATTCTATTTAAACTTAGATCTTTCTTTCCTTAAGAAATATCATTTAATCAAATTTTAAAATATATAAAATTCTTGATTTTATCTCAAATGATATCATATAAGCTATGCAAAACCAGATTTGATACATTTTTTTTTTTTGTCAAAAGATAATGCGATGGAATTTAAGGTAGAAATAAACTTTTTGATACAAATTGATACCAATTAAACTAAAATTTAGATTAAATAATAATTTTATTTTTTAAAAAATTTGATACCACTAAAAGGTTAGAGAAGATTAACTTTCAAATTTATCTATTGAAGGTAAGTTCTACTTGATATTGATTTTTCAAATCAAAGCCATTTTTGATATTCTATTTGATACAATTTTAAAAATAATTCTTTTTATATTAATATTAGATATCAATTATTTAAAAATCAAACTAAATAATTTGTTTGAAAGTTTTCATGATATCAATAGAATTAAAATTTAGATCAATTTGCAAATTCAACTTGATATTAGATGTTTTGAAATAGCAACTTTCCAAAAAATAATTAAATATCAATTATTTTAGTTTTGAAGTGATAAAGCTACATCGATTCAAATCAAATAATTTTAAAAATTTAAATAAATTAATTAATTTAAATTAATATCAGTAAATTATTCGAGTCAAATTATAAATAGATTTTTTATTATTCTTTGGAAGATCATTTCATCCTTTTTCTTATGAAATACTACATAGTTAAGTTCAGAAAAGATATGAACTTTTTGAATTTATCTCAAATAATGTAACATCAAGAATTTAGATTTATGATAAAGATTTTTTTTTATTTTTATCAAAAGATAAATCAATAAAATATAAGATAAATTATAACTTGTCTGATACCAATTGAATAAAACTAAAGTTTTCTTTAAATATTTTGCTTTAAAAGCAAATGACAGCTTTTTTAAAATATTTTGCAATGATATCACTTCAAAAGATTCAAGAGAAGTATTTTTCATATTTAATTTTCAAAAGTGAATAGATCAATAGCTCAAGGAGTTTCAATTTAGGAAAATTTGATCAATTTAGATTGAAATTGATATGCAAACAAGTTGGGAATCAAAGATAATATTCAAATCAAATTTTAGAATAAAATTTGGTCAATTGGAGTAAGATAATCAAGAGTATCAAGAGGAGAAAATCAAGATGTAGGCTTTATATTTTTATTTTAATTAAAAAATTTTGAATCCTTAAGATAAAAGTAAGATTCAATGCAATATTAAGCACTTGAGTTTTATAAATGGATGTTTTATCTTCAAGTACTTAGATCATATAAAATTTTAGAAAAATTTTGATAATTTAACATCTTATAGAGGAAATGTTAAATATAGTTTCTCTTGTAGATTTAATAATTAAAATATTTAAACCCAACTAAGCATATTTTAAATTAAATTCATCAATTATAAAATTGATATGGAGAGGCTTAAAATATCATGCTAAATTTCTAGATAAAATCATTTCATTAATAGCAAGATAAATAGAAGAGAGCATATTAATTTAAAAATCAAAATATTCAATCAATGCAAGCATCAAAATCAATTATACTTATTCAAATATAAAAGAAATCATCATATGCATATATATTAATAAATCATTAAAGTCAATACATTCAATAAAATAATTATTGATGGTGTGATGTAAGAAAGATCTAAAGTTTACCAATCATCATCCATCCTAGTTCATTTCCAAGGCATCCATTCAAAGAATTTTTCTTCTTTTATTTCATTGGATCCTTGGTATACCTACAAAATCAGTTTATAATTTTTGGTACCCAAGTTTCTTGGATCCATTGGAGTTAGTGCTCATGATTTTTTTTGAAATCCAAATTTGTTTAATAGATATTTGCCCATTTCTTTTAACATTATGTTCAAAAATTTTATGACCAACTTTATAGCATTTAAAGCACTTAAATGAATGTTTCTTAGTTGAAGCTTTATTGAACATGTTTTTGACAACCTTTTGTTTTCTTAGTGAGTTATAGCCAATTTTAGATTTGTCAAAAATAGCCTTTTGATTGTTTAATATAACTTGAAGCTTTTGAGATCCAATTATAAACTATTCAATCATAAATTTCAAGCTTTCAATCTCTTTCTTTAGTTTGATATTTTCTTCTAATTTTTTTTTTTTAAATTTATTCTTTTTTTTAGCAGAAAATCTTAGTTTATTAAGTTCTTCTTTCAACTTAAGATCTTCTTCAATCATATTTTCAAGTTTTAAATTTTTTTCTTTTTTTTTTAACTAAGAAATTTTTAGATTTAACTATATTATCCTTTTTTTTAGTTAGAGTTTCAATTTGTTTCAAAAAAAATTCCTTTTCTTTGGCCATGTTTTTCATATTTTTCAAAAGATCTTTTTCACTCAAAATCTTATCTTTTTGTTCAGCTAAAGAAAGATTAGATTTTCTAAGTTTTTTATTTTATAGCCTTACCTTATGTTCATCCATTAACTTATTGAAGGCTTCATATAATTTATTAAAAGTTAATTCAGAGGAGTGTTCATGATATATGTTATCATTTTGAGGCATGAGGCAATAACTTGCTCTACCTTTCTAATTTTTTTTATTCTTCTCTTCTTTGCTTTGCTCATCCTTAATCAATGCTTTCATTTTCTTTTGTTTCTTTCTTTTTTTTTATTTTATCCTCATGACCCTTGAGGCATAAGTTGGAATGAGCTTTCTTCACTTCATGGGAGCTTGATTTCTCTTTTCGATTTGCTCTCCCATAAGTTGTTTTCAATTTCTTTCATATTTAATTTACTAAAATATATGAAGAAATTGTATTAAATATATTTATGTCTAATGAACAATAAAGCATGTTCATGGCCTTAGCATTTAGGTGCATTGATTCTTTATTAGCAAAAGTTGCATCGTGTGTGTGAGGACCATTGACAATAATCTTCAATAGATTATAGTCGTGTGCTTGAATGAAGATTTTTATCCTAGTTTTCCAATAAGTATAATTTGAGCCATCAAATAGTGGGGGTCGATCAATAGAATGGCCTTCATTAAAAAAAAAATTATTTTAGATTGCTAAGATCTTTAGCTCTGATGGTTAGATCAACAATTAATAACAAAGCACCTGCTCTGATACCACTTATTGCTCAGGAATAGCAATCCAAGAGAGAGTGTGAATTGGATTTATAAAAAAATTTGATTAAATCTAAAATCTAATCAATAATGTACTTAAATTAATTTAGCTTGATATAATTTTGTAGTATATACAGTGGAATCAAAGGTGTACAAAACTATGCAAGAATTATGGCTAAGCTAAACAAGTAGTAATACAAATAAAGCAAGAACTAAAGACAAGTAAAGCAAGAGAGTAAAGAACATATTCATAAATACTCAAAGTTTATAGTGGTTCAGAGCAACCCACTCCTATGTCCACTCTCCAAGCTTTTCTTGAAATTTTTACTATAATTTTTCTTGATTACAGTGTGTTTATTTTCATGAGCTCACAAACAAAATTCAGTTGATTTTTTAGACTCACCAACCAAAACTTAATACCGTTAGTTTTTCTGGGCTCACTAACAATTCAGTTGGTTTTCAATAGGAGCATTAACGATAACCTTTACAACATCCAATTATGGGCTTAGACCGGTCTAATCTTCAAGTTTCTTTTCTCCAAAGAAACTTGTAAAGAAATAGAAAATACAAGTATAAGTTTCAGCACAAAATAGAAAATAAAAATTAAAACTCTTTGAAGCTTGAAGAAGTTGCTGTTGGATTGCTTAAATGATGCTTCAACTTCTCTTCTTGATGCTTGAGACGATGTGGAAGATGATGGAGATAGATCCTCTTGAAATCTTTCTGAATTAGAAGCTTGATTCCTTTCTATTCTCTCTCTTTCCAATGATATTCAATATTCTTTCCAAGAAATGATGATTTCTCTTTCAAATCCTCTTAGCTTATTTTTTTAATTTAATCTCTAGCCTTTTATACCTTTAATCAATGCTGGAGGATGAGTAGTAGCCATTTAGAGCCATTGGAGAGCTTTTATTGGACATTAAATGCATTAACAATGGGCAAAAAAACTAGTTGTTATAGGATTTTCCATTGCAGGGGGTGCCCCATGGGTCACCCCTTTTTTTATGGGGCGCTTCATAGGTCATCCCTTGGGTTGCCCCTTTTCCATGGGATGATCTAGGGGTCACCTCTTTTTAGTGAGCCACTCTTAGCCTTGCGTGCCATCATGCCAAATCAAAAAAGGATGACCTTGGGGTTGCCCCCTTTTGGGTCGCCTTCTTTTGCCCAAACTTATTTTTCTTCATTTTTTGACTTCTGAATCTTTCCAAATTACCTCCAAAAATTTTGAATTCTTCTCTAATGCTCTTGAAGCTTCCGAAAAATATTGTCTTAATCTCCAACTTGAAGAAATGATAGCTTTGACCTTCTCTAAGCATCTTCATCAATTTAACTTCTGAAATCTTCTAAATTATCTCTAAAGGTTCTGAAATATTCTTTAATGCTCTTGAGGCTTCCAAAAAGTATTTTCTTGATCTCCAGCTTGGTGAAATTATAATTTTATCCTTCTTCAAGCATCTTTGTTAATTCAACTTCCTTGAAGCTCTTGACTTGATAATTTTTGTATAGATCTTTTCTTGGATTAATTTTTTTAATTTGAATACCTAGAAAGATCTACATCTACTCTTAAAACATATGGTTAAACACTTAAACACTCAAAATTTAGAGATCATCAAAATCAATCATGGGGCCAACAAAGCATGATGTTGTCATTATGATATCATGTTTATCAGTTTAATTTTAATTTTTTAAATAATTTAAAAATAGATAGTAAGTAGTAAGTTGGGTTGAATCTGTAGAGAAGGTACTATTTTAATTTTAAAATCTTTGAATTTTATAAAAAAATATTTTAAAATAGAATTAAAGTTCAAAAATAAAATTATAAATAAAAAACAAAAATTAAATGATGCATAAAATTAAACTTGGTACTAAGATATACTACTAGTTAGATTTTAGCAACTACTTGCAATAAAAATAAAGAGCAATAAAATTAAAGTATAAAAATTAAATTATAATTTAAAATAAAGAGCTAAAATTTAAATAGCTAGAAAAATAAATTTTGCATTAATTAAAAGTTTATAATTTAAATACATGAAATTAAAAAAAATTAAAAACAACTGATCTTGATCTTAGATCGGTGTTAGCATTGAGATGGTGTAGAAGTCTAGCTCTTCCTCTTGGTACCATCTATCTCGAAGCATCCTTGAACCCAAGCATGGCTCTAACCTATACCATCACCTTCCCATGATCAAAGAAGACTTGATTTGATGGCCTGGAGTCTTATTTATAGAGTATTGGAGGTCTAGATCCTTTGTTTCTAGGCAATATGGGATTAAAGAGGAATTTTGATCGATAAATATGAAGAAATCCCATGAAAAATTGGATTAAAATAGCTCCTGGATGAATTCTGTGCAGTTCTACGAATTCTGGCCGTCCATTCACACTTAATGATGAGATTTTGATCGTTGGATCAATGCTTGGTGATTAGATCGCCCGTCGGGAGCTCTATCGACCGTTTGATCAATGCTTGGAGATCTTGAAATCGTCCGATCATGCGCTGGGGAGCTAATGAAATTCGAATCAAGATAGGAAAAACCCCTGCCGTTGGATCTGGACTACAAACAACCACAACCATAGGATGGCGCAATTGCTGTTCATATGGATCTTGTAGACCGAGTATACCACAAACCGTAGCCAATCACTACATGCCTTGGCTTGTGAAATTACCATTTTGCCCCATGAGCCACATGAGAATTTTGGTAAACCCTTTAAAGGTCATGGTCCATCATGTGGCAGCCTGTGATTTGCTGCCTTCTATTAAGCTAGCGATCCATGCCTGGATTCATGGATAGGCAGCTGGCTTCTGTGGCTGAGTTGGCTTGAGCGGTGCGTCGGTTAAGTTGGGATGCATCGATTGAGCTATATTCAATGGCTTGGATAAGCGCACCGACTTGGCTGGGTGAGCCGGCTGAGCCAATTCAAATTTTTTTTTGCTTTTGAAAATTCATATCGAGTCCGTTTTAACTCCGTTTTGCTCCAAACTTATTTCGTTGTGACAATAAAAATGAGCTCTTTCATTGATAAATATATTTTCTAAAAAAATAAATAAAAATATTTAATTCTTAAAAATAAAAATAAATTAATTAATAAATTAATATTTTTAATGGTGTTTTTATGGTACTTATCACATGTTTACTACTAGAGTTAACCACAAGGTAAAAAGTAATCATCCAAAGATTTTGCAAAGACAATCCACATTCTTGTCATTATGCAAAAGTGAAGTACTTGGCCTTCATACATCTCATTTATAACAAAATCTAAAAGCAAGACCATGCCCATGATGCAACATGTACATATACATAACAGCTCATCTTCCCTACATTTAGTTATCAGTAACTTAGGACATGGATCCAATACTAAAATCAAAGTTGAGGCATATCAACTGGCTACCATTCTCTCCAATCATTCTCATGATAAGTGTGTATGAACCCTACAATAGAATGGTCAAGCAATTAAAATGAGAACAAAAAACAAAAAAATTAAAGCAAATAGAATATGCTGCCCTCCTTATAAAATATATTTATACCAACATTTATTAGTAAATACCATTATAAATCATATTTATGCTAGTATTTATTAAAAATTGCCATAATTTATTCATTATTTTTTATCCATATATTTTTTTATTTTTTCTACCAATTCCATGCTTACTCTCCTTTTGTTTCTCATGTGGAAAATATTTCCCCACTCTGACTTAGCTTTGTGCACTATTACTCCTTTCTCTTTCCTTAAGTTCATCCTTAATAGTAAAATCCTCATGCCCTAGCCACTGCTCTAGTCACCGTTCATCACTGTCGATTATCTTGGCTGATCTTGCCTCATCCAAAGATTAGCTTTCATCTTCTCGGCTCCTCTCTTTTTCATCTTCTCCCTCTTTCTCCCTCTCTTTGGCTGTTGGGCCAATGTTGTTCCTCTCTTCCCTCTCTTTCATCTTCCCTCTCATCTTTATCTTCTCCATCCCTTTTTGCACTATAAGAAAAAAATATATTATTAGCTAAAATATAATTTGATTAGAAAAAAATATATTTCTTACCAACCAAATTATACCTATTTGCCATCAAAAATATATTAATATTATTTTAGATGCTGTGTGAAGAATTGATGATTATTTTTTTTATTCTGATCAAAAAAATATGATGTACTAATCTATTAAAATTATTAATGATCAATTATCGATACTTGTAAATTTTTTTCAACTAACATTTTGATAGCTGAAATTATTATTAATCATTGCATCATTAAAAAATTTTAATAATTTGATTTTTCCATGCTCATCGCCAATTAAGAATAAATTGGCGCATAGCTTTTGCGCTAAAATCCCAATGCAACTTCGATTCCTTCCCTCCCTCTCTCTCTTTGCCCCTTCATTGTTAGATATATGTGCCCTAGAAGCCAGAATTGGCTGACACTTATAATACACTTCTAGGGGCAAAATTATAATTTTGACTAATATCAATAAAATGGGTTATTTTCTATCACATATGTGTATTTAGTATCTGTGATACATCTTTTGAGTTAATGGTAATGATAATTCATATTTTCAAGAGTTGAAAATTTAAGACATGAATAATCATTATTAACTCATAAATTGCTCCTGACCATAGGATCATCACGAGGATGGTGATTGATCCGGAAGGTTGGTGTACAATCGCTTCTCTTTAGTAGATGAGTCTTGAGTCTACGGTGTGGAGACACCGGAGCGAGAGTACAGGTACTCGTTAGAGAATGAGGGCACTGAGCGTGACCACCTCGAGTAGTCATTAGGGAGTCTACCTTCTCGTCAATGACTGACTCGATGCTGCAGTAGTGTGTCTGGTTCTTTGACCTGAGATGCATCGGCAGTTCACCTTGAGGGTGTTATAGTTTGACTACACCATTACTCGGTCTCCTAGCCATATGGAACCCTGAGGTGTATGTTGGCTATAGCATGTTCATTGTAGGAACTGGATTGCATCAAGATGGGATCTATCTACCTCGGTGGTAGAGGAGCAG
Source organism: Cocos nucifera (assembly GCA_006176705.1). Lineage (NCBI taxonomy): Eukaryota > Viridiplantae > Streptophyta > Magnoliopsida > Arecales > Arecaceae > Cocos > Cocos nucifera. Next base: position 106,816 of record QRFJ01001587.1, read on the forward strand.
CCCTATGATGATCATGAGAATCAAGTCCAGAAATCCATGGCCATGGTAGAGTGAAATAATAGAAAGAGTTTCTATTTAGATTTTCACATTGGACTCGAATCGAATGATTACATCATATGACAGAGACTAGGGTTTGACGAGTTCACCTTAACCCTAATCTGATCGGGGCTCAAGATAGAAGAACTTAATCACACAGGTAGCTGCACCAAGAGGTTCGCATTCAGCTCTGATGGGTTGCCACCATATACTGCTAGGTGTCACTGGTGGATTTTGGGAGCAATTAGAATGATTTAGATGATCGATCATTCTAGCTGTTCGAATCAGAAGAGTTCTGATCCATCGAAAGGAGTTTCGATGATGTCGATGATAGAGATCATGACATATCCCATTACCATACAGAACTGAACCTAACTGGGTCACACAAACAAGGGTTTGAATCTGGTGATCATCAATTGAACTGATCTAGTTCAATTGATCTGAATGAGATTCAATTAGGTTCAAGGAAATCGTGCTAGCACTCGATTGAACCTAACGTTCTTCTTTTTGCTATCATAAATAAGTTGTCCTGTCTGAGCCAAAGGAGTTTGTGCTCAAATCAGAGGCCTTCATATGGTCTGACTGGAGGTTGTCCAAGTCAGAAAAGGTTGTCTTATTTGTAAGACATTACCTGCCATTTTTGGTCACCTGCCATTTCTTGTTCTTTGACTTTGGTCAAAAGTCTACCTTTGACTGGTCAAACGTTGACCATTGACACTTTGACTTTTGACCACATGTCATGCACCTATTGGAGAGCTGGTGGGGGCCTGTCCCCCTGCCAGAACCTGGCAAGGAGAAGGGCGCACGCCACCCTAGGCGTGTGCCCAAGTTGGAGGCGCCTAGGAGTCCTTGTTGGACAAGGACTCCATCTCCTTTTTGGATTCCAATTAGAGTTCTTCTAAGAACCAACTTTGACTGGTCTTAGGCACCCTCTAAGGAGGAATCCAGGGGACTCTATTCCCACCAATCAGATTTAGATCTGATTTCACAAAGGGTTGTGATTGGTTGGGAAGAAGAGGAGTTGGATCACAGCTAGTCTATAAATAAGACCCTGTATCCAACTCAAAGATTAGATTGAGATATGAGAGATCCATATGCCCCAAAGGCTGCCTCTCCCTCTCCCCTCCTCCATGCCATAGTCTCTTCTCCCCTTGCTCTCCACGTCCAAAAGGAGTTTTGGACCTTGGTTGGTGCGATTCAGATCAAAGAAAGGCGATCAAAAGCAAGAAGGCTGCGCTGCTGCAAAGGACGACTGCTCATCTTCAAAAGAGTTTTGAAGATCCTCCAGATCAGATCCAGATCTAATTTTTGGAGGTGTGATAGAGAAGAAGAGGATCTCCAGATCCAACCCTGAGTGGATACCGGTAGAGGCCAGGCGCTTGCGTGGCTAAGATCCAGAACCTTCCGCTGCAAACAGGATCATCAACAGGGTAATAGGATTACCCAGATCAGGTAAATTAAATTTGATTTAATTTATCTTATTTTATTTTATTTTATTAAAATAATAAGAATTAGATCTGAAACATATCAAGATCTGATTGGGATCAAAGAGAAAAATTTTTGAAATATATCTCTTGATCTGATCAGATCTGAACGAACCTGGACCGGAGAAATCAGGATTTTCCCTTCAACTGGTATCAGAGCCATGGTTCTAAAAATTATTTAGATCTAATTTTAAATTTATTTTAATTAGAAAATAATTGATTTTAGATGTCACATGAGATGTGATCAGATCTAAAATCAGAAAAAATTAAAATTAAATAATTTGGATCTAAGATTAGAAGATATGCATGACTAGTTCTAGAATAGAATAGTTCTATAGAATAGTCTTGCATGTTTTTGATTTAATCTGATTAAATCATATTTTAGATCTTTTTATTTACTATTTTTTGATATTATAAGTGTTATAATAACATCTAAAAAATAGCAAATAAAAATTATTTAATTTTTGAATATCATATGAGATATGATTGATGCATGTCTAGACTAGTTGTAGAATAGTTCTACATAATTGTCTAGATTAGAATTTATTTTGATTAGATCAATTTAAATCTAATTTTTTAGATTATTATGAGATAATTTAGATCTAAAAATATGCATGATTTGATACATGAGATGTATGCAAAATATGCCATGATTAGATCTACTTTATATATGAGATATATGATATAGATCTGATATTGTTTTGTAGTATTGAATGTTCCTGATTAAGGCGTTCCTCTTGGCCGTCCGGTCATAAGAACGAAGAAGGGTTTAAAGGCCCTCTCTTTCCATTCGATGGGGTGTTCTTATGATGTGTAGGGGTGCTGCGTGTTCGTCCTTAATCAGAAACCCAAAACTTACTTTCTGCAAAACCCTAGATCCTGAAACCCTAGGATTTATTGTGCATATTTTGTTTATGAACCCTACTTAATTAAGAATTAAGTTTATGAAATATTAATTAGGTCTAAAATTGAGAATTTTAGATCTAAGACATATTCATAATACTGGGTTCGGGCTTGGGTAGCTCAATTAGGTCTAAGCGGTTGATCAAACCGAATCAAGAGTTGGTTAGATGGGATCAACAATGCTTAAATTGACCAGCCTAATAGGATTAAGTCTGGGTCAAGATCGAGTCACGATCAAGCAAGACCTAATTAGGCTCAGAGGTTAGAGTCTGGATTGTAGGCTAACCCAATTGGTTCTGACTCAACAATTTGGTGTCTAAGGTAAGTTTGGCACATAGACGACCGACTGGTTTTTAATTGGAAGCTACTCGACCTGAATGCGTTCTTGTACGAGTTAATGGCATATTCCTTCCACCGGTCTCACTTACCTGGCCATATCTGTTGACACAGTTCTGATCTGAGGTGGTCAATAATCCGAGCTAACCCATGCCACTAGGTTAGTCATAATTGTTATGACTAAGCCAAGTCTAGTTTAATGAGACCTGAATCAATTCTCCCTAAGAAAAGATTAAGTCTGAGGTCTTCCACCATTGTAGATGTGCGGGCCCTTCCCGGGGTTGATTGTTCTCGGCTGGATACAGTGGCTCAGTTGCACCGGGAAGATGCAACCATGTCTATTAGGCATTGGATGCTATGGGCTGGAGGATGAGTTGGGCTCAATATTCTGGATACGGTGAGAGACTCAATTAGGAACCCAGTCTATGCAAATGGTGGGTCTGACTTAACTAAGGAGTGGATCAATATTTCGGATACGGTGAGATTCATGAATTAGAGACCAAGTTTGGGTGCACCATGATTAGAGAATCATTGAACAAGAGTTGTTCACTCATTGGCTAACCCATCACCAATAACTGTTAGGTGAGGTGATGAGTCAGTTGGTGAGACCGCACCACCCACTAGAAATCATTAATCGTGGAGATTTTCGCATCTCTACAGAGGGAGTGTAGGGATCCGAGAAAATAGTGGGAGCTAATTTGTTTAAAAATAAAATTCCTAAATAAATTGGTCAAGTCAAAATTACAGTATCTAACTAGAATCTTTGACTCTCTACAGGAATATGTCTGCGTCCAACCCATTGGCACGTATCCTGGACACACATAGACTGACTGGACCCAATTATAAAGATTGGCTCAGGAACTACAAAATTATTTTGGGTTCCGAGAAGTTAACCCATGTTTTGGACCAGGACCCTCCCACATTACCAGCCCGTCCATCTGTTGAACAGAGAGCGTCTCTGGAAAAATGGATTGACGAAGATAATAAGGCCAGATATTACATGTTGGGCTCGATGTCTGATGAGCTCCAGCGCCAACATGAGGATATCGGGACTGCTCGCCAAATGTTGGCTCACCTGCAGGAGATGTTTGGTGAACAGAGTCGCGCAGCCAAATATCAAGTCACGAAATGACTTTTTAAGGCTAAGATGCGTGATGGGCAGTCAGTCCAAGATCACTGTCTGACAATGATCAAGGACATGGAAGAGCTTGAGAAGCTCGGTGTGAAGTTGGACTTGGACCTGCAGAACGATATCATTCTGCAATCCTTGACTGATGCATATGGGCAATTCATCATGAATTACCACATGCATAAACTTCAGAATTCCTTGGCCGAGTTAATGAATATGCTGGTTACCGCTGAGCTTTCTATGAAAGGTTCTAAAGGCTCAGTTCTTGCTATGGAACGGACTTCTTCCAAAAGAAAGTCTTATGGAAAGAAAAAGAAGTCTGTGAAAAAGCAAAAGGTGGAAGGATCAAAGAAGAAGAAGGCAGAATCGAAGAAAGAAGGCCGATGGCAAAGGAAAGTGTTTCCATTGCAACAGCGACGGCCATTGGAAGCGGAACTGCCCTACTTACCTGGCCACCCTGAAGAACAAGAAGGAAGGTCCTTCTGGAGGTATGCTCGTTATTGAGTCTAACCTTACGGTTTCTTCTGCATCCAGTTGGGTGCTTGACTCTGGTTCTAGTGCTCATCTGTGCACTTCTATGCAGGGTCTTGAGGATAGCAGGAGGCTGAGGGATGGAGACATGATCCTACGCATTCGGTAATGGAGCAAGAGTTGCTGCAGTAGCCGTGGGAACATACCCTCTTCGATTACCATCTGGTTTAGACTTAGTTTTGAAAGACTGTTATTTTGTGCCTGCAGCTAGCAGGAATTTGATTTCTGTTTCATGCTTAGCACAAGAAGGTTATGTGATCACCTTCTTTAAGGACCATTGTAACATTCTTTATGAAAGAAATAAAATTGCAAATGGTTTCCTTATTAATGGTCTTTATCAGCTACATATTGATGTACCTATTCTAACTATCGAGCAAAACGTGAATGCCAAACGACCTAGGGATAGTCCAAACGACAGATATCTATGGCACCTTGAGATTAGGTCATATAGCAGAAGATAGGATCAACAAATTGGAGAAAAATGGGCTATTGAGTCCATTGACTTCCGAGTCATATCCAACTTGTGAATCCTGTCTTCAAGGCAAAATGACTAAACTCCCTTTTGTTGGACATGGGGAGAGGGCCACAGATCTCCTTGCCCTAGTACATACTGATGTGTGCGGCCCATTTGATGTGCCGGCTAGAGGCAATTTTGTCTACTTCATTACCTTTACCGATGATCTGTCTAGGTATGGGTATGTGTATCTTATGAGACACAAGTCTGAAGCTTTTGAAAAGTTCAAAGAATTCAGACATGAAGTAGAAAAACAAACAGGAAAACCCATTAAGGTTCTTCGATCAGATCGAGGAGGTGAATACCTTAGCAGGGAATTCCTAGACTATCTCAAGGATAATGGCATAGTCTCTCAATGGACTCCACCAGGAACACCTCAACTCAACGGGGTTTCAGAATGGAGAAATCGGACTCTATTAGATATGGTTCGATCCATGATGAGCTTCACAGACCTCCCTGATTTTCTTTGGGGACACTCATTGTTAACTTCAATCTATCTACTGAATAGGGTTCCCTCTAAAACCGTTCCTACCACACCGTATGAGATATGGCACGGTAAGAAACCAAGTCTGAGTCATCTCAGAATTTGGGGTTGTCCGGCTCATGTCAAAAGACAACAAGCGGACAAGTTAGAGTTTAGGTCCTTTCAGAGCTCGATTCATAGGATATCCTAAAGAGTCATTAGGATACTATTTCTACATTCCAGAAGACCACAATGTGATTGTGAGTCGACATGCCATCTTTCTTGAAAAATAGTTTATTCAAGATAGCGGCATTGGAAAATAGATCAAGCTTGATGAGAAAGTCTCACAAGCAGAACGAGCTAAGGACCAAGTGGAACCAAATCAGGTTGAGCCAATAAGAACACTACCTCCTCCACCTCGTAGATCGGAAAGAGTTTTCCCGTCCCCCTGAAAGATACTTAGGTATTATTTCAGAGGATGTAGAGGAAATGTTCCTCGTAGGTAATGGTGCTCATGGTGATGATCCCAAAACCTACAACGAGGCGATATCAGATATCGACTCCGAGAAATGGCTAGAGGCAATGCAGTCAGAAATTGACTCGATGCACTCAAACCAAGTCTGGACCTTGGTAGATCCACCAGAAGGTATAGTACCTATTGGATGTAAATGGATCTTCAAGAGAAAGATTGGTGCAGATGGGAATGTGGAGACATTCAAGGCTAGATTGGTGGCAAAAGGTTATAGTCAACGCGAAGGCATAGACTATCAGGATACCTTTTCCCCAGTAGCTATGCTAAAATCCATCCGCACATTGCTTGCTGTTGCAGCCTATTTCGATTATGAAATATGGCAAATGGACGTGAAAACGGCATTCTTAAATGGATATCTTGAGGAAGATATCTATATGGAACAGCCGCTAGGTTTCACATCCAGTGATACTGATCACAAGGTTTGCAAGCTGCAAAGGTCCATATATGGACTTAAGCAAGCATCTCGGAGCTGGAACACTCGTTTCAATGATGTGATCAAAAAGTTTGGTTTCATCAAAAATGAAGAGGAACCATGTGTTTTCAAAAGGGTCAGTGGGAGCGCTGTTGTCTTCCTCGTATTGTACGTGGATGACATCCTCCTTATTGGGAATGATATTCCCATGTTGACATCAGTCAAGATGTGGTTGTCCAAGGAATTCTCCATGAAAGACCTAGGTGAAGCATCCTTTATTCTAGGAATTAAGGTCTATAGGGATAGACCGAATAGGATGCTAGGACTTTCACAGAAGATGTACATAGAGAAAGTACTAAAGAGGTTTAGTATGGAAAACTCTAAGAGGGGATTAATACCCTTCAGACATGGTATTCATCTTTCCAAGAAGATGTGCCCCAGCACACCTGAGGAAATAGAACGCATGAGCAAGATCCCTTATGCTTCTGCAATAGGGAGCCTCATGTATGCCATGCTATGTACACGACCTGATATAGCCCATGCTGTGAGTGTCACAAGCAGATATCAGTCAAATCCAGGTGAAGAACACTGGACTTCTGTGAAATGTATCCTTAAGTACTTGAGAAGAACTAAGGATATGATGCTGGTCTTTGGTAACGGAGAACTCCTGGTCCAGGGATACACAGACTCGGACTTCATGTCCGATATAGATGATCGAAAGTCGACATCTGGCAGACTGTTTGATGTTGCAATGGTGGTGCTGTCAGCTGGAAGAGTTCCAAGCAAACGGTGATACCACCTCATCCACGATTACCTCGAAAAGGGTTATGTCGAGGTCAAGAGAGTCAACTCCGCAGATAATGTGGCAGACCCACTTACAAAGCCGTTGGGCCAGCAGAAGATCGAAGCCCACCTTGAGAAGATGGGACTTAGACTTGTAGCCAATTGGCTTTAGGACAAGTGGGAGATTGTTAGATATATGTGCCCTAGAAGCCAGAATTGGCTGACACTTGTAATACACTTCTAGGGGCAAAATTATAATTTTGACTAAAATCAATAAATGGGTTATTTTCTATCACATATGTGTATTTAGTGTCTGTGATACATCCTTTGAGTTAATGGTAATGATAATTCATATTTTCAAGAGTTGAAAATTTAAGACATGAATAATCATTATTAACTCATAAATTGCTCCTGACCATAGGATCATCACGAGGATGGTGATTGATCCGGAAGGTTGGTGTACAATCGCTTCTCTTTAGTAGATGAGTCTTGAGTCTACGGTGTGGAGACACCGGAGCGAGAGTACAGGTACTCGTTAGAGAACGAGGGCACTGAGCGTGACCACCTCGAGTAGTCATTAGGGAGTCTACCTTCTCGTCAATGACTGACTCGATGCTGCAGTAGTGTGTCTGGTTCTTTGACCTGAGATGCATCGGCAGTTCACCTTGAGGGTGTTATAGTTTGACTACACCATTACTCGGTCTCCTAGCCATATGGAACCCTGAGGTGTATGTTGGCTATGACATGTTCATTGTAGGAACTGGATTGCATCAAGATGGAATCTATCTACCTCGGTGGTAGAGGAGTAGCCCTATGATGATCATGAGAATCAAGTCCAGAAATCCATGGCCATGGTAGAGTGAAATAATAGAAAGAGTTTCTATTTAGATTTTCACATTGGACTCGAATCGAATGATTACATCATATGACAGAGACTAGGGTTTGACGAGTTCACCTTAACCCTAATCTGATCGGGGCTCAAGATAGAAGAACTGAATCACACAGGTAGCTGCACCAAGAGGTTCGCATTCAGCTCTGATGGGTTGCCACCATATACTGCTAGGTGTCACTGGTGGATTTTGGGAGCAATTAGAATGATTTAGATGATCGATCATTCTAGCTGTTCGAATCAGAAGAGTTCTGATCCATCGAAAGGAGTTTCGATGATGTCGATGATAGAGATCATGACATATCCCATTACCATACAGAACTGAACCTAACTGGGTCACACAAACAAGGGTTTGAATCTGGTGATCATCAATTGAACTGATCTAGTTCAATTGATCTGAATGAGATTCAATTAGGTTCAAGGAAATCGTGCTAGCACTCGATTGAACCTAACGTTCTTCTTTTGCTATCATAAATAAGTTGTCCTGTCTGAGCCAAAGGAGTTTGTGCTCAAACAGAGGCCTTCATATGGTCTGACAGGAGGTTGTCCAAGTCAGAAAAGGTTGTCTTATTTGTAAGACACTACCTGCCATTTTTGGTCACCTGCCATTTCTTGTTCTTTGACTTTGGTCAAAAGTCTACCTTTGACTGGTCAAACGTTGACCATTGACACTTTGACTTTTGACCACATGTCATGCACCTATTGGAGAGCTGGTGGGGGCCTGTCCCCCTGCCAGAACCTGGCAAGGAGAAGGGCGCACGCCACCCTAGGCGTGTGCCCAAGTTGGAGGCGCCTAGGAGTCCTTGTTGGACAAGGACTCCATCTCCTTTTTGGATTCCAATTAGAGTTCTTCTAAGAACCAACTTTGACTGGTCTTAGGCGCCCTCTAAGGAGGAATCCAGGGGACTCTATTCCCACCAATCAGATTTAGATCTGATTTCACAAAGGGTTGTGATTGGTTGGGAAGAAGAGGAGTTGGATCACAGCTAGTCTATAAATAAGACCCTGTATCCAACTCAGATTGTATGAGATAAGAGATATGATGAGATCATAGTTTCTCCATGCCCCAAGGCTGCCTCTCCCCTCCTTCTCCATGCCATAGTCTCTTCTCCCCTTGCTCTCCACGTCCAAAAGGAGTTTTGGACCTTGGTTGGTGCGATTCAGATCAAAGAAAGGCGATCAAAAATAAGAAGGCTGCGCTGCTGCAAAGGACGACTGCTCATCTTCAAAAGAGTTTTGAAGATCCTCCAGATCAGATCCAGATCTGATTTTTGGAGGTGTGATAGAGAAGAAGAGGATCTCCAGATCCAACCCGAGTGGATACCGGTAGAGGCCAGGCGCTTGCGTGGCTAAGATCCAGAACCTTCCGCTGCAAACAGGATCATCAACAGGGTAATAGGATTACCCAGATCAGGTAAATTAAATTTGATTTAATTTATCTTTTAATTTTATTTTATTAAAATAATAAGAATCAGATCTGAAACATATCAAGATCTGATTGGGATCAAGAGAAAAATTTTTGAAATATATCTCTTGATCTGATCAGATCTGAACGAACCTGGACCGGAAAAATCAGGATTTCCTTCATCCCCCTTTTACCTTGCCTCTCTTTCTCTATCTCTTTCCATTATATATCACTATCTGATCATTGGCATTAGAAAACTTTTGTGGCATTCACTTTGCCTGCCTTCTTTGAATTAGAAGTTTTATTTTTTGGCATCGATGCGGGAGAGAGTGGACTGGAGTGGATGGAGGAGAGGAAGAGGCCAGCATTGGAGTGGACATGGTTGAGGAGTTGGCAGGACCAGTGGAGTAAGAGGAGATGGTGGTTGAGTTCAGGGTGCTGGGAGAGGAGGGAATCGAGGCAGACATTGAGACCGCACTGGTGGATGCACTCATGGAGATGGAGGGTAATGGCACCAATGTCGAAACAAATTTTCCATGTTAGGAAGGTGAGGAGGTGCACAAATATTTAGAAAAAGAGGTACACAAGACAAGGTGGGCATGGGATATTTTTCTTAAAGAGAAGGGAGAGAGTTTTTGAAATTTGAAACTCTAATAAATTAGTCCTAAGTCAAAACAACTTCCTTTTTGACCTAGTCATATTTTATTCCGAAATTAAATGAGAGAGGGCACAAGGGTGGTTTCTTAGGCATGAGAATACTCACATAAACATTTGAAAAATAAACATGGGGCATGGGGTTCTAGGCATAAGGGAAGAGGGAGAGTCCCAATCCAACTAGGACTTCTCTAATTTGACAAGATCAAGCCCTATTTAAATCCTATTTAAATCAGATTAATGCAACTCAATTAAAGATGATCCTAGTCTAACTAGGAGCCCAATTAAATCATACTAAATCATATTTAAATTTGATTTAAATTCTAACATAATTAGAAATTAGGTGCACTCAAATTCTAATCAAATAGAGAATTATTTTTTCTTATATTAGCTTATCTCATAAACCAATTAGACTTGACCCAATCAAGTTCAAACAAATTTTAATTAAATCTAATTCAATTAGACTCGATCTCAATCCAGTTGCTCAATCAAATTGAGCCAATTAGCAATCTAATTGCTAATAGATCCTCTTATAACACTTGCACTTGATCGATCATCAATCGCATTGATGATTTGATTACTGAATGATTATTAATCATTGATCAACTATCAGATTAGGTAGAAAATCTCTTATGTGTGTAATCTCATAGGTTTGAATATAAGCCAGTAGCACATGAACCAATTTCTTTATCAATCAAAATGATCATCTAGCAATGGTACCCAACTTTTGGATAGGTTGAATATATGTAAAGCAACATTCTTAGAACCCGTTATCGTATAATTCTTTTCTTTGACCCTTAATGCTCAGGATTACTATGAGTTAATTGTCAACACTTAAAAGAGTTCATTCATATTATGTTTCAAAATTTATAAATCCTGTGACTCCTTGCGAGGATTATCTAGTCCTAGATTTTGTTAAACTGAAGCACAACAAGACATTCACTTCTAAAATTAATCAGGAGTGGTCAATCCCATTTTAACTCACACATCGACTCTACAAGTTCTTGACTACACCCAGAAACCTTCCATCACTATATTAAAAATACAAGTAGTTCGGCACTGAAGTACAGTAAGTTGCTTGCAAGTCACCTGATGATCTGAGCTTAATGGGATACTTATATCCATTGGCCTTTGCAAGCTGCTCTTAATAGTAGAGTGCTATATTAGTCATGTTCAGTACAGATATACTCCTACATCTTATCTGTATGCCATACCAGTGTCTCTACACCACTTGGTTATGAGGACAATCAATGCATATGACATACAGTGATCTATACTCGATAGATTATCATCCTAATTAATAACCTATCAATTTGATCATGAACAAATTTAAGAACCATCCGATAAATTCTTCTTTATCGATTGAGTATAGTTCTAAGAATTTCATCATAACATAGGAGTTTATTTAAGATGGATAGACCATTTATGATGAATTAGCCAAATAACTTATTATTAATTAATAATTTATATATAAATTATAATCATTTACAACTTAGATAATTGGCTTTAGAATATATTTTTTAATAATTTTTGTTTGGACTAAAGTCAATCAGAATAATATCAATTACCTATCTTCCACTTGAGTTCATCGAACTTAATTTCGAGGCTTTAGCAAATGGGTCGGCTAAGTTCTTCTTTTAGTTGATCTTCTAAAGGTTGATGTCACCCTGATCCAAAATCTTTCAGACATGGTGATAGCAATGTAGAATATGCTAGTCTTGTGGTGCACTTTTGATTCTTTAGCCTGAGCTATGTCTTCAGTGCTATATTAGGATTGGACCATCGATGAAGAATGCCACTTTTAGCTCGCTAATGAATATTTGCAACCACACAACCTTCATGGAAATATCAGATGCCGCGATGTACTTTGCCTCACAAATAGAATCTACTATAGTATTTTGCTTGGAACTTTTCTAATAGATTGCTTCTCTATATAGGATAAATCATGACCCAACACATTCTTGTTGTCGTTATGATCTGACCAAAACTAGAATCAATATATCCCATAAGTTATAAGTCAGTTTCTCCGTATATTAGTCACTGGACCTTAGTATTTCTTAAATACTTAAGGATTGTCTTTACAATCATCCAATGGTTCTTATTTGGATCAGACTGATATCTGCTCACTACTCCTAGTAAGTATGCCATATCTGATCTTGCACATATCATGGCCTATATGATAGATTTCATTGCCGAGGCATATAGAATTCTATTCATATGCTCTCTCTTTGTCAGACAATCCTCCTTAGAGATAGAAATTCTAAGGCCTTTCTTAGAATTCTCCATGCTGAATCTTTTTAGCATGGTGTCAATATACATAGATTGGGACAACCCAAGCATTCTTTTAGACCTATCTCTATAGATCTTCATCCCTAGGATGTAGAATGCTTCTCCCAAATCCTATATGGAGAAATAAAATGATAGTCAAATCTTATTTCCTGTAATACTTGAATATCATTTCTAATTAAGAGAATATCATCCACAGACAAGATAAGGAATAACACTACAGAACCCTTTATCCATTTATAGATGCAGGATTCTTCTTCATTCATAATGAAGGCATACGTTCAAAATACATTTCTAACTTTGAGATGACAACCAAACAGGCTTTTTAGATCTTTATCTTCCTATTTGCACCACTCTAATCCTTTTAAAAATTTATTTTCATCCAATGAATTTTATCCCTTTAGGTGGATCATCTAGTGTCCATACACTATTGATCTTTATAGACTCCAATTCAAATTTCATAGCTTCAAGCCACTACTCTAAGTCAGACCTCTGCATTACACCCATATAGGAGATTGGATCCTCATTATTTACATCAAGCTCAACAAGATCACCATCCCAGACCTAGAAATCATAGTATTTATTCAACTAACATGGTACTCTATTAGATCTTCTTAAAGGTACCATTTTAATGGGCCTGGGTTTGAGTTAATCAAATTCAGTTCTGTAGATTTATAGATTATGTCGATTTTTTCTACTAGTTGAACTTTCTCAAGTTCAACTTTAGTGGCATTAGTTCTTTCCTCAAGAAATTTCTTTTCTAAAAAGAATGCCATATTGCTGATGAACATCTTTTATTCTTCAGCATGGTAGAAGTAATAATCCTTAGTTTTCTTGGGGTATCCTGTAAATAAATACCTATCAGACTAGGGTCCAAGTTTATCCGTATACAAATATTTGACATAGGCCAGACAATCCTATATCTGAAGGTAAGAGAGTATCAATCTATGTCCTATCCATATCTCATATGGAGTTTTTATGATAAATTTACTCAAAATATTTTTTAGATTAAAATAAGTAGTCTCAAGAGCATAATCCTAAAATAAAATAGATAGATTAGCAAACCCCATCATGGATCGAACCATGTCTAACAAAGTTTGATTTTTTTCTTTTTGATACGCTGTTATGCTATAGTATCTCAGGATGAATCTACTGTGAGAGAATTTTATTCTCTCTTAGATATATCAACAAAACTCACTAGATAAGTATTCACATTCTCGATCTGATAAAAAAGCTTTAATATCTTTTCTAATTTATTTTCTACTTCATTACAGAATCTTTTGAACAATTCAAATGATTCAAGCTAGACGTACCCATACGTAGATGTTAGATATGTGTGCCCTAGAAGCCAGAATTGGCTGACACTTGTAATACACTTCTAGAGGCAAAATTATAATTTTGACTATAATAATAAAATGGATTATTTTCTATCATAAATGTGTATTTAGTGTTTGTGATACATCCCTTAAGTTAATGATAATGATAATTCATATTTTCAAAAGTTAAAAATTTAAGATATGAATTTTCATTTATTAACTCATAAAATGTTCCTGATCGTAGGATCATCATAAGGATGGTGATTGATCCGAAAGATTGATGTACAATCGTTTCTTCATAGTAGACGAGTTTTGAATCTGTGGTGTAGAGACACCGAAGCAAGAGTACAGATACTTGTTAGAGAATGAGGGTACGAGCGTGATCACCTCGAGTAGTCATAAGAAAGTCTACCTTCTCATCGATGACTGACTCGAAGCTATAGTGGTGTGTCTGGTTCTTTGATCTGAGGTGCATTGGTAGTTCACCTTGAGGATATTATAGTTTGACTACACCATGACTCGGTCTCCTAGCCATTCAGAATTTTGAGATATATGTTGGCTATAGCATATTCATTATAGGAATTGGATTGCACCAAGAGGAAATCTATCTACCTCGGTGGATGAGGAACAGCCCTATGATGATCATGAGAATCAAGTCCATAAGCCTATGGCCATGGTAGAGTAAAATAATAGAAATAGTTTCTATTAAGATTTTCACATCGGACTTGAATCGAATGATTAAAGTATATGATAAAAATTAGGGTTTGATGAGTTCACCTTAACCCTAATCTAATCAAAGCTTAAGATAGAAGAACTTAATTACATAAGTAGCTACACCGAGAGGTTCATTTTTAGTTTTGATGGGTTGCCACCATATACTGCTAGGTGTCATTGGTGGATTTTGGGAGCAATTAGAATGATTTAGATGATCGATCATTCTAGTTGTCTAAATCAGAAGAGTTCTGATCCATCAAAAGAAGTTTCGATGATGTCGATGATGGAGATCATGACATATCCTATTACCATACAGAACTGAACCTAACTGGATCATACAAATAAGGGTTTGGATTTGGATATCATCAATTGGACGAACCCAGTTCAATTGATTTGAATTAGATTCAATTAGGTTCAAGAAAATCGTGCTAGCACATGATTAAACCTAACGTTCTCCTTTTATTATCACCAAAAGTTGTCTCAACTGAGCCAAATGAGTTTGTGCTCACTCAAGTACCTATACTTGATCTGACTAGAGCTTGTCTAGATCAGAAAAGAATTGTCTTAATTTATGAGATAAATTTGAGACAATACCTACCATTTTTCATCACCTACGAATTCTTGTCCTTTGATATTGGTCAAATATTGACCTTTGACCCTTGGACATCTGCCCATGTGTCATACATTTATTGGAGAGCAGATAGGAGCTTATCCCTTTACTAAAATTAGAAAGTAGGGGGTGCATGCCTAGGAAGGCGTGCGCCCATGAATAGGGACACTTGGAGTCCCATATGGATGGGACTCCAGGTTGCTTCTTGGATTCTACATAGGTGACCCTTACCTATAGACTTTGACTAGTCTTAGATGCTATCTAAGGATGAATTTATAGGGCTCTCATCTGATTGGATTAGGTGATGTCATCCAATCAATCAGATTTAGATCTGATTGCACCAAGCAATGCGATTGGCCATGATGATGTGGCACTGCATGGCACAACAGGATCTATAAATAAACCCTATATGTGCCCAACTTTTATGAGAGTTTCTCTTATCCCATGCCCAAAGGCTGCCCCTCTCCCTCCTTCATGCCATCTTCTGATCTTCTCGCTCCTCTCCACACCCAAGAAAAGTTGGGCTCTAGTTTGGTGCGATCCAGGCAAGAAAAAGCTGATGAGAAAGGAAGAAGGCAACACTGCTGTAGAGACGACTGCTGATCTTCAAAAGGAGTTTTGAAGATCCTCCAAATTAGATCCAGATCTAATTTTTAGAGAGATGATAAAGAAGGAGAAGATCTCTAGATCTAGCCTAAGTGGATATCGATAGAGGCTAGGCACTTGCATGACTAGATCCAAAACCTTAGGTAATCAGCAAGATCATCAAAGGATAATCAGATTACCCAACATCAAGGTATAAATTAAATTAGATTTAATTTAATTTATTTTTATTTATTAGATCTATAAAATTAAATCTAAAACATCTCAAATCTGATATGGATGCTTGAGAGAAATTTTTGAAATATCTCTCTTGATCTGATCAGATCTGAACGAACCTGATCCAAAAAATCAGGATTCCCCTTCAAGTGGTATCAGAGCCAGGTTCTCTAAATTATTTAGATCTAATTTTTAATTTATTTTAATTTAAAAATTAGATAATTTTATATATCACATGAGATGTGATTAGATCTAAAATTAAAAAAATTAAAATTAAATAATATAGATCTAAGTTCTATGATATGCATGACTAGTCAGAGAATCCCAGCCTTGAGAAGCGAGGAACTTAGAATTTATAGCCAATTGGCTTTAGATCAAGTGGGATTTGTAGATAGATGTGTGCCCTAGAAGCCAGAATGGCTAACAACTTGTAATACACTTCTAGAGAGCCAAAATTATAATTTTGACTATAAATAATAAAATGGTATTATTTTCTATCATAAATGTGTATTTAGTGTTTGTGATACATCCTCTTGAGTTAATGGTAATGATAATTCATATTTTCAAGATTAAAAATTTAAGACATGAATTTTTATTTATTAACTCATAAAATGCTCTTGATTGTAGGATCATCACGAAGATGGTGATTGATCCAGAAGGTTGGTGTACAATCGCTTCTTCATAGTAGATGAGTCTTGAGTCTATGGTGTAGACAACCGAAGCGAGAGTATAGGTACTTGTTAGAAAATGAGGGCACTGAGCGTGACCACCTCGAGCAGTCATAAGAAAGTCTACTTTCTTGTCGATGACTAACTCAAAGCTGCAGTTGTGTGTCTGGTTCTTTGACTTGAGGTGCATTGGCAGTTCATCTTGAGGGTGTTACAGTTTGACAACACCATGACTCGATCTCCTAGCCATTCAGAATTTTGAGGTGTATGTTGACTATAGCATATTCATTGTAGGAATGGATTGCACCAAGGGAAATCTATCTACCTCGTGATAAGAGCATCCTATGATGATCCTGAGAATCAATCCA